>CM050405.1:79525355-79712855 GCA_027580255.1 Therioaphis trifolii | reverse complement strand
TGTTCCTGTCCCTACCTATTTGCTATATATTGTTATCTGATAAAATATATGTTTATAATGTTCTGTATTAAACTAAGAATAGACGTCCTTTATACTTATTATTATTATTATTTTTGTTGTCATCATATTTGAAAATTGTTGCTAGTAGTCTTAGTTGTTGATCCGTCTTTTGTTAGTTGGTTTATTTTAATTGCACCGGTCGCTCTCCTGTTTTCGTCAAAAACATCGTCTCCTCCGTGAAAGGATGCTCCGTTGTCGCGATCGAATATCGAAAAGGCCTGTGGGTTTTTAGGTCGGTGACATTTTTACATTTTTGGTTTTCGTCTCTCATTTTGTGGGACGGGTCACCATCTTGAAGCGTATGTCGATAAATTGATAAAGGTAAGTAATCGAAAATGTTTTCAAAAATAGGTCCCAGGATTGTAAATAACGGATTATTTTCAAAGGTAGTAATTTTCTGTTTTTTATAGTAATAAAATATTTTGTAAGGAAAATTTGTAATTCATTGTGGATTTCGGTACCTGCGTTTTATTGTTCTAAATTGCAATAGATTGTTTTAATTTGAATTGGTAGGTAATATATTTTGTTAAAAAAAAAATGTTAATTATTTTTATTCTTGTTATTATTATTTATTATTGTTTTTTTTCCTCTCCTATAAATCTGACTAGGTTTTCAAATTTTTTTCTGATTTCTTCTTCTATTGTGGTTTCGACTTTGGCAGGAGCTATTCGTATTTTTTCGATGTTTTTTTTTTTGATGTTTGAGAGGGGTTATTATTTTGGACTAATCTCCTGATTTTATGGTGGCTATATAATTCTTTTCCTTTATTCATTCTATTTATGTTATGTTGGACCTTTTTTATTCTTTTAGCTAAGGTTTTTGCTGCTTTATTTTTGCTCATCTGAAAATGTTTTAAATGTATTTTCTTTTATGTTATTTATTTTTATTTATTATTTATTATTATTATTATTATTATTTTTACATATATATATATATATATTTTTATTTTTTTTTTTTATTATTATTATTATTATTATTATTTTTTTTTTTTTTTTTTATTTTTTTTTTTTATGAGTGCCTAATTTTTGTTAGTCATTCTTTTATTGTTTCATTTTTTATATTTAAATATCCTAAATAACGTTAGAATACTGAATTATTTGTTAGTAATTTAATTTTTGCTCAATATTTAGATTTAATTATTATATCATATTTTGTTTTCTCTTAAGTACCTACCTAGTTAATTATATTTTATCTTGAATATTTTCTTGAACTTGTAAACTATTGGATTCGGTATTATGGATTACTTGCACCGTTTCTGATATTTTATTTTTATTTCGTTTTCTCATATATTTTGATATTTTGAAAATTGTGATACCTAACAAGATCATTAATAATGCAGATAGCGCTGTTGTGTGAACTGTCGTTACCTTTTCTTTATATTCATTTGTTAGTTCATTTTTAAGTTGTTCGTCTAGGGCTGTCATTGACTTTGCGTATATGTTCAAGTCGTTAAATTTCGTAGCCGAGTTATGGTGGTTTGCGTTATTTTCTTTTTGGTTTTTAATTATGGTATTAAATTTCCCTGTTGGTAGTTGGAATTGTGGTACATAATCTTTGGAAAAGTTACCTTTTCCTAGATATTTTGCTAAAATAATATTGTTTTTGGTAAAAGCTTTGCAATTTGGTTTCAAGGTTAGTATTCCTGTTCCATTTATTCGTATATTATTAACATCATCCTGACAGTTTATGATAAGATCTATTGTTTCATGTGTTGCATATAACCAACGGTTATTGTTTCCTAGTTGGTGCCAAATGTCATTAAAAATAGGTACAGTTTTAATTTCACAATTTTTTGGCATAATATTTCCGTTTGTAAATAGTTGGAATTCGCAATTTGGTTTGACATTATTTGATAGTGGTATGTTAGTTTGACAGATTAGTTTTTGTTTTATTGTTTTGCACTTGTCAATTTGATTCTGATTAAAAAAGGTATATAACTGTTTATTATTTTCTACCGCTAGAAATTCATGTGTGGATTGTATAAAAATGAAATCATTATCTTTCACGTGCACTGGTAGATTAATGATTCGGTATAGAGTAAAAGGTATGTTTTCTATTAATGGGATATGTATTACGTATACTAATAAGTGGTTATTATAAAATATTTTTAGGTCTATAATTTTTATAAAGTCGAAATAATTTTTTGTACTTATTTCTACTGGTAAATTTAAGTTTGTAGGCAGATTTGTTTTGATATCTTTTAGTTGTGTTAGAAGTTCACTCGGTTTTAGTACTTGTGGGTTAATTAGTCCGTTGTGTGCGTTCATTATTATATTAAGGAGTAGTGTCGTTTCTTTTGAGTATTGGTTTAGTATCTCGGTATAAAGTGAGTTGAAGAATAATATCGATTCAATTATATTTAAAATTTTGAGATCATCTTTTTGCAGTTTTAATTCGTCATTTAGTTTTTTTATATTATATTCTACATTATCCCGAATTATTGCGTAATTTGAGGTAATGTTTTCTACTGAATCTAAAGTATTTTTAAAAATTTTAATCTGTTCCCTTTGAATTAAGAGGGATTTTATCTGTTTTTCCTCGAGAGTTCGGATTTTTCTCTCATAATTTTCGCCTTCTTCTTCGGTGAGTACTCCGAATAGGGCACGCTGTAATTTACCTATCCCACCGAAAAATGAACTACGTCTTTTTCGTTTGTTATTGTGTTTACGTCAGTATCGTCAATTGTTAGGTATTGTTGTAGTATTTCGCGTTCTTCAGTAATTTTTTTAAGTGTTTGGATATTAATTTTCATGAGGTCTATGCAAGTTTCTGTTAATTGTGCGTATTTTGATTCATATTTGGTACATAAATCTTTTAGATTGTCGAAATACGTCGTTATAGTTTTATGTTTTTGTTCATAGTTCGATATGTTATAGAATGTTATTAAATTCCATTGCGACACTGAAATGTGTAGTGGCGATATGTTTTCAAAATAAATGCCGGGGTTATTAGTGAATTTATTATGTTCGAAAGGAAGTGACTGTGTTATTAGTAGGCGAATAGTCGCAAATAATAAGATAATTTGCGTTTTCATATTGTATAGTGTATATTTGTCTTGTCGAGATTTATTGAGCACCCACTGTAAAAAAAAAAAATAAATAATTTTATTCTTATAATTTATTTATCAATAAGGGTTTTTTTTTTATTTGAGGCGTTTTTGTTTATTTTAACTATTTTTCATAACGTTAATATTTCTTTGTCATAGAATGGTTTCATTCTTTGGACGTGTATGACGTCAATGGTTGTTTTTCCATTCAGTGTTAATTCTACTTTATAACTAACGTCTGTCAATTTCTCTACGATTTTGAACGGTCCTCTGTATTTATTCGCTAATTTTTTTGATTGGTTGGGAACGTTGAAATCGAATTTTATTAAAACTTTTTGTCCTGGGGTAAAATCTATATTTTTATGTTTTTTATCATATTGCGACTTTTGAATTGTTTGTTCTTTTTCTATAATTTTCGGGATGGTTTCCCTGACTTTTTGTAATTGTTCAAAAGTTTTAGTGTAATTAAAGGAATCGTCATCTGATATTAATTTGTTGTCTAAAGGCTGATTTGCTTCTATCCCATGAAGTAAGTAAAAGGGGCTTAGTTTAAGTCTGGAACTAGGGGTGGTATTGTATGCAAATACTACCATCTTATAGTACATAGACCAATTTTTTTGATTTTCATTCACATAGTGTGATAAGCTGTTGCAAATGATTTTATTCATGAGTTCTGTCATACCGTTTGTTTGGGGGTGATATGCGCTGGAGAAAATTTGAGTAATACCTAATTTTTTACACGCATACTCCACTTCTTTATTTTTGAAATGAGTACCTCTGTCACTACAAAAGTATTTAGGTACCCCATAGGATGTAATAATATCCATTAAAAAATTTATTGTTGCTGTTCCATTTGCGTTTGTTACTGCTTTCGCAAATGCCATTTTCGTTGCGTTACATGTAGCCACTATAAGATATTTTTTTCCGTTAGAGGGTGGTAGTGGACCTAAGTAGTCGAAGGTTAGGCGTTGCATTGGTTTTCCCGATATTAATGGAATGGGTTGGAGAAGTCCATGACCTTTCCCAGGGGGGTTTTTTATCATTTGACAGGAGTTACATGATTTAATATATTTTATTGTATCTTGGATCA
Source organism: Therioaphis trifolii (assembly GCA_027580255.1). Classification (NCBI taxonomy): domain Eukaryota; kingdom Metazoa; phylum Arthropoda; class Insecta; order Hemiptera; family Aphididae; genus Therioaphis; species Therioaphis trifolii. The sequence goes on along the minus strand of CM050405.1, from coordinate 79,708,659 downwards.
TTGTGGGCCAGTAGTATTTTAATTTTAATTTTGCCAAAGTTTTTGTAATTCCAAAATGTCCACTAAAAACCGAATCGTGATAAGACTTTAATATAGTATTGATTAAATTTTTAGGTATTACTAGCAGGTTTTTCGTTCCATAGGGAGACCAATTTTTAAAATGTAATAAATCGTTTTTAATACAAAATTGTCTTGACTTTTTTTTATATTTAGAATTAATATTAGTTTTAATTGCGGTTATTATACCATTACAAAAGTCGTCTAATAGTTGATTTTGTTTTAAGTTTTCAATATTAATGTTATCTGTGGGTGTTGATTCATCATTTTCACAATTTTTTATTTCGCTTATTAATATGTTGATATTTTCTACGGGGTATCGAGATAAACAGTCAGCCGCCAAATTCCATGAGCCTGGTTTGTGTTTAATATCTATGTCAAATTCTAATAATTTAAAAATAAATTTGGTTATTCGAGAAGAAGGGTTTTTCATAGTTTTAAAATATTGTAAACTTGAATGATCACTAAAAACTGTAATTTTTCGACCTACTAGATAATCTTTAAAATAGTTTAATGCAAATACTACTGCTGACATTTCGAGTTCTGTTGTGGAAAAATTTTTCTCACCTCCCTTTAATTTCCTAGAAGCAAATGCGATTGGGTGTCTTTTTCCGTCAGGGTTTTCTTGTTCTAAAATGCCTGAAAGTCCCTCTATTGATGCATCTGTAGTGACGAAAACTGGGTATTCGTCCTCAAAATGTGCTAATACGGGTGCTGTTATTATGGCATTTTTTAAAAATTCGAATGCGTGGTTTTCGATATCACTCCACTTAAATTTGTTTTCTTTTTTTGTTAAGTTAATTAGAGGACTTGCAATTTTCGCAAAATTTTTAATATATTTCCTATAGTAACTTGTTAATCCTACGAATGAGCGTACATCTTTTACTTTTTTAGGCACGGGGAAGTTTGAAATTGCTTGAATATTTTTTTCTATAGGTACTATCCCTTTGTTAGATATTTTATGACCCAATAATTCTATTTCAGTTTTGAAAAATACGCATTTATTTGTTTTTAATTTTAATCCTGCTTCGTCTAATCGAATAAAAATTTCTCTCAGTCTTTTTAATGCTGTTTCAAAATTCTTCCCAAAACAACAAATATCATCTAAATAGGCCACCATAGTTCTATATAGATAGTCACTAAATAAGTTATTAACTATTCGTTGAAAAATTGGTCCAGAATTTTTAAATCCTTGTGGAATTCTTTTAAAGTGATATAGTCCGAAATCTGTAATGAAAGCAGTTTTATTTTTGTCTTCTATTTTTAATGGTATTTGAAAGTAACCTTGAGCCATATCGATAGTTGAATAATATCTAGCTCCTTCTAGGCTTCTAAATAAATCTTGTGATCTAGGAATAGGATGTTTATCACTGATTGTTTCATTATTTAATTTCCTATAGTCTACCAAAAATCGATATTCTCCTTGTTCCTTTTTGGGTATTAAAAATACTGGAGCAGCGTAGCTACTTCGACTAGGTTCAACTATATCAGATGCTATCATTTGGTCTATTAAAAATTTTAATTTTTCTCTTTGTGTGGGTGATACTCTGTAAGGCGGTTGAAATATGGGATTGTTTGATTTTAATTTAATTTCAACTGGTTCGACGTTTGCGCAACCAATGTCTAATGGGTCAGATGTAAATAGATGTTTGTATTCGTTTATTAAATCTTTTACTATTTCTCTTTGTTCAGTCTTTAATTCTTTTGAAATTTGTATTACCGTCCCTTGTTTGTCAGTAATCTCGTCAAATTTAATAGTCGTTAAAATGGTTTGTTCTTCATTGTTGGTTTTTTCTGAATTCATAGATTTTTTTATTTTTCCCAATGTCATACCTTCGTAAACTTGTGTGTATAAATTTGAAAAATTATACACTGGTATTGTTGTGTCATGTGTTTTTAAAATTTTTGTTTTTAATTTTAGATAATATTTTTGACTTAGTATGTCAGCTGGGGCAATGAATATATTTTCTGTATTATTATTATTTTGTTCATTAATTTGTACTCTGATTTTTAAATTTGTTGTGGTTTTTGGAGGAATAATTTTATTTTCGATAATTAATATTTTTCCTTGAGTGTTATCATTTCTTTTTATGTTTATGTGGGTATTTAATACTGATTTATGTGGTTTTATTTCATTCCTAATATTTTTATCATCATGCTTTTCACTATAGTTAATACTGGCTATACATTCTTTTCCCGTATATTCATTTGAATTGCAATTTTTGCGATGGTGGTACCAAATTTCGTCCATTGTTATAAAATCGTTTTTAATTTGAATACTTTTATTTTTAAAATTGATTATTATGTTATTTTCAATATTAAAATCATTTCCTAAAAGTAGTTTGCATTGAAGTCCTCTTATCACAAAAGCATTTATAAGGTAATTATGGTTGTTTATTCTAATTGTTAAATTTATTTTTCCTAATTGTTCTAATTCGTTATTGTCTGCTCCTGTTATTGTAACTCTTTCTTTGGGTTTTAAAAGTTCTTTATTTTCGATTAATGAGTAATCTATACATGAAAGATTCGAACCGGTGTCTATTATCGCATGTTTTTCGATCCCCCTTATTTCTACTTTTATTGATAGTACTCTCTGTTTACGTTTTTTTTCTGTAATTATATTGTTATAATTGTGTCCTATAACTAAATTATTATTTGTTGTTTGTAAACCGTTTTGACGTTCAAAATAGTTATTTATGTGTTTTTTTATTGTATTTGAATCAGGAAAACTAGTGTTTATAGTAATATTAGAAAATGTTCGCGGGTTGTTTGTTTTAATGAAAATGCCGGGTGTCCAATGACAATTTTTGTGAAAAATTCCAATGTTTTGGCGGTTTGGTTTCCAATAAATAATTGCGTTTGTGTTCTCATTTGCTTCGTATATTATAAACAGATTAAGATTAAATAAGTTACTAATAAAAGCCAAGTCATCATCTCTGAGATGGTATCCTGTTTTACAATAGGGTATATTCAACATATTTAATATTTGTAAAGTTGTTTTGTATATATTATTATTTTGAAGACAAATCCGCAATGCATGGGCGCCGCAGTCACCATCACGCGGTACGTCGTCCAATTTGTTGAATGAACCAGCCATCAACGCCACTTCATTCTCCAAATTGTCATTGTCATTAGTCATTGAATTATTAATATTATCAGTTTGCGACTGATTAGTGGTTGTGATATTATTGTTTAATTTATTCCCCGGTAATGAAAATATTCTAATTTTAATATTTGAATTTTGAAAGATAAATCTTAACATGCTAGCTATAATTTCCCATTGTTTTTTGTCCAATTCCGCGCATATTTTTGGTAATGCTAATGTACTAATTTTGTTTTCTATACAAAATTGTCTAGTATTTACTAAAGTGTTAAATATGTTTAAGTAGGTGGGTTTATCATAATATTTGTCCTTTGTAATTAAGTATAAAATCCATTTATTATTTAAATTTAAATGAGCTACTTCTGTAATATTTTTCTTTTGACTAATTAGTTTATCTTCATTGTTAAATTTATTTTTAAATTCTAAAGCTATACCTCTTGACATATTTAAACATTTGCTGACGCAGTGTCCTATTGCAATATGAGATTCTAAGGAAAAAATGTCGCCTATTAATTCTTCATAGTCGCATGTGAATTTAGTTTGTGTGTTATTATTGTCGAGTAAGAATTTTTGGAATTCTGTTAATGGTATTAAATTACGTTGTGAGTAAATTTTTTCGATTTCTAGTTCACTTATCTGTGTTTCGTAATTATTATTATTATTATTTTTATACCAATTCTTAATAAATTCTATGTGATTCTCACTATTTATATTATGCATCCGAGCAAGATTATCCGATTTTTTGTCTAACTCGGGCCTTAATCGTTTTTTTGGTTTATACATTTGTCTGCGTAATGGCCTTTCTCGTTGCATCGATAACACGTTACTCTCTCTGTTTGTTTTTCATAGTCATTTCTATAACGCTCTGGAGTTCTCTCACGGCTGTTATCTCTACTTCGTTGATTCCTGTAGCTATTATAATTGTAATTATCTCTATTTCTCGAATATGACCTGTTTCCGTAATCCTTATAATCGTTCTTATTGAGGTTGTCTTCTCTGTTTTTATTAACTTTTCTCTCGGTGTAGGGACTTTTATGTCTGTAGTTGTTTCTGTTTGTTTCATAATTATTCTCTCTTTTGTAATCTCTGTCTGTGCTATACTCTCTTGGTCTCCTTTCGTAATTTTTTCTCTCAGTGTACGGACTTTTATCTCTATAATCATTCCTATTTGATTCATAATAATTATTCTCTCTTTTGTAATCTATGTCTGTGTTATATTCTCTTGGTCTTCTTTCGTAATATTGCCTCTCTCCGGATCTTCCTCTATTTGTTTGTCTATTTAAGCTTGATTCTCTACTCCGGTAGTTTTGTCTCTCTGGATATGGACTTTTATCCCTATAATCACGTTTCTTACTTAAGTAGTCCGTTTCTCTCTCGTAACTTCTATCTCTCATGTTGTTGAAATTCACCGATTTATTAGTTTTTCCTGTATTGTTCATTTGTACTTTTAATTCATTAAGTTGTGTTTTTAATTCATTAATTTCGTCGTCTCTATTATTAGCATTTTTATTTAGTTGCATTATTTGTTTATTTAAAATTTCACTGTATTCGTTGATATTTGGGTTTCTTGAATTTATTCTATATTTCATTAGTTCATATTTTTTTAAATTTGTTTTTAATTCTTTTAAATTATTATTATCATGTAAAGAAATAGCATGTAATATATTTTCTTTTAGTCCTTTTAGTATATGTGTGCAAATATCTTTCTCACTCATATTATTGTCAAGTTGTATACATAAGTTTTCTATTGCGTTTATAAAACTAATCACTGATTCATTATCTCCTTGTCTCCTATTTTCTAACTCAGCTTTTAGGATTGTATCATAACCTATTGGGTTAAATTCTTCGAGAAATTCTTGTTTTATTCTAGCCCATGTCAAATTCTCACATTTTCTTTCTAAATTCTCTAAAAACATACTAGCTGTGCCTTTCATATATACGGATAAAAACTTTATTTTTTCTGGTTCGCTCCAACTATTTACATCAGCAGCTTTCTCATATTGTTTAAAAAATTTACGTACATCCTCATCTCCGGAAAATGTATCTGGTTTTACAACTATATACTTGCAACTATCCATTTTTAAAATTTTAGTATTTTTATTTTTTTCAGGATTTATAGCGTTTTGAGAATAAATAATTTTAGAATTCTTAGGTATTAAATTTTGACTAATTGTATTTTGGTTATTGCAAAGACTATTAGATTTATCTAAATCTATTAATTGGTAGTCTACCGAAATTTCCTCAGTATTTACGGGAGAACTGGCTTCAGATATTTTTAAAATATTATCAAGTTTATTGGAAACCGACGAAATACTATCGTTTAAGTTTTCACAAATTTTTAAAGATTCTTTCTGGTTAAATAAGAGTTTTTTTTGTATATCTGTATCTGTTAAAATAGTTTCGGGACTAGATTCGGTTAATCCTGCTTCTTTTTCTAACTTTTCGAGATCTAATTTTTGTTCAATCGATTGTTTTATTATTTCATTATATTGATCTTTACCAACAGATTTGTTTATATCATCAGGTTTTAAAATACCTTTTATAAACCTACTTAGTCTTTGTCTTAAATCAGTAGATTTTCCTTCAGAATTTAAATTTTTGCTTTCACAGTATTTTATAAGTTCAGCCTTTTTTAAAATGTAAATGTCTGTTGCTCTGTTAATTTTAGTTGAAATTTCCGAATTAGGATCTTTTAGATCGCTCATTAAGGTATTAGATAAGTTGACAATTTTTGTTAACAGATTATAATTAATATCAGCCGGAAATATTAAATGGTGCAAATTAAAATTTATATTAAAATTAATAATAATTTAAATTTAACTTATACAAATTAATTAATATTTATGAATTATAATTCTAATTTAAAAACCAACTTATATAACCACATAAATTACATGTACAGATATACATATACACATATATATATATACATACAAACACAAACATACATATATATATTATATATATAATATAATATAATATATAAAACAAATGCCCTATCAATTTATGTGTATTAAATACATATTAAGTTTAACATACGAGTAGAAGAAAATTATTAAGTGAAATTTATATAAAATATTTTCCTATCTTATTATCAAAGAATAAGGGAAAATTCAAAGAGAAAAAAAAAATCCGAATAATTATGTCCAATACTTATTACATATTTTTTTTTTTTTTTTTTTTTTTTACAAACCTTTTTAAAGTTACTCTAGTTAAGAGTCAAATGACAGTTCGTTGAGAATCAGTATGTCATGCGTACCAAAAAAAAATAAACACTATTGGTACATTTTACTAGTACTTAAAAAATTAACACACACTTGTACCACGGCAGTACAAAAAAAAATCGAAGGAGAAAAAATCTAATCACACTGGCTGTGCTAACACACACAAAAAAATTTTTTCGGTACCTAGTGTAAAAGTAACGAGTCTACGTTGGGCGCCACCTTGTCGTATACGCCACGCAAAGGCTTGACGTATAACAACACAAAACAAGGTGTTTATTGGTTTAGTACACTCTAACCGTTAAACAAGCATGTAAAGAAATACCTATTAATTGGCCCGGACGACTACCTTCTTAAGTGACAAAGAATACAATCTAGCACTGCTTAATAGGATAGTCGAAACAGGTTTCTTTAAAAGGCTTACTTTCCCTTACAGCTCTAAAGTTATTTTACACTCGAAACAACTGACAAAGAAAAAGATCTAGCACTGGATGTTTCGAGCGTGAGGTAACCTTTACCTAAACGATATTGTACTTCTCTCCTCAAACTGACAAAGAAAAAGATCTAGCACTAGATTGAGGTTTGAAAATACAATATGTTTTAAACACCGTTTTTGTTTAAATGTGCCAACTTTCTCATGTACTTTTCACAAGTACAAAAAAATAGAAAAAGATTAAATATAAACACTTTTTAATTAAACACAAAAATATTATTATTACAAAAACAAAAGAATTGCCGGTCACCTCACTGGTAAATTGAGCAGCGTTTCGGCCTCTACAACGATGGCAGCAGAACGAACAATCATCACCTCTTACGGAGTCGTTTTATTCTGTTGCCATCTATCTGGTCATCATTTTTGAAGGTGGTGTGTGTATTCGTATGTATACGTGTGTGTTTGCTGACAATGTATATTTATTTTATTTTATAACAATAATTAAATAAAATTGGGTGTTCGGTATCATTTATGTGATGATACAACAGTGTGTACATGAGGGTCTGTATGTGTGTGGTGTGTGTGTGAGAGTGTGTGTGTGTGTGTGTGTGAATTTGTGTGAGTGTGAGTGTGTGTGTGTGTGTGTGTGTGTGTGTGTGTGTGTGTACATGAGTGTGTGTATGTGTGTGTGTGTGTGTGTGTGTGTGTGTGTGTGTGTGTGTGTGTGTGTGTGTGTGTGTGTGTGTGTATGTGTACAGGAGTGTCTGTATGTGCGCGTGTGTGTACATAAATGTGTGTATGTGTGTGTGCCTATGTTAGTGTGCGTGTGTGAGTGTGTGTGTGTGTGTGTGTGTGTGTGTGTGTGTGTGTGTGTGTGTACGTGAGTGTGTGTATGTGTGTGTGCCTATGTTAGTGTGTGTGCGTGCGTGCGTGCGTGCGTGCGTGCGTGCGTGCGTGCGTGCGTGCATGCGCGTGTGTGTGTGTGTGTGTGTGTGTGTGTGTGTGTGTGTAATAAATTACTTTTCATCATATTTTCATAATTATAATATTAGTTTATTAGCATGAAGTCATTAATTATAATGTAGTAATAATAATAAATAATAATAATAATACCTGAAGGTATATATTATAAAAAAAACTGGAATTTAATAGAATAATTATTAAAGATAAAAAAATGTTTTTGGTTTTCTTTTTCTTTTCGAATTCATCCCTTAACCCTTGAATGCGTACCTATACTGTTGCGTTTTTGCACCGCGTTTCGAAAACGATGATACTAATTATAAGAACAGCGACAATTGTGGAAGATTTATCCGTCACAGAGTTCGTAGACAAAAAATTAATTTTGCATATTTAAGCATATTTTGGATATAAGAGAATATTTCGCCTGTTTTTCATATTTTAGAATATATTCCATAACTGTTCAAAAAAATTCGTATATTTTGTTAGTTTCTCGAAATGTCATTTTTTCTAGCAATAATTTTTGGCGCTTAACAGTTATTTATATTGTTTATATATATATATATATATATATATATATATATATATATATATATGTATGTATATATATATATATATATATATATATGTATGTATATATATATTTTTTTTTTTTAATACAGATTATTGTACTGCAACAGCTTGTGTGTGTGCGTTTGTATGTGTGCATGCGTGTGTGTGTGTGTAAATTTGTGTGAGTGTGTGTGTGTGTGCGTGTGTGTATGTGTGTGTGTGTGTGTGTGTGTATGTGTTTGTGTGTGTGTGTGTGTGTGTATGTGTTTGTGTGTGTGTGTGTGTGTGAATTTGTGTGAGTGTGTGTGTGTGTGTGTGTGTGTGTGTGTGTGTGTGTGTGTGTGTGTGTGTGTGTATGTGTGTGTATGTGTGTGTGCATGCGAGCCTGCGTGCATATGTGTGTGTGTGCATGCGAGCGTGCGTGCATATGTGTGTGTGTGCATGCGAGCGTGCGTGCATATGTGTGTGTGTGAATTTGTGTGAGTGTGCGTGTGTGAGTGTGTGTGTGTGTGTGTGTGTGTGTGTGTGTGTGTGTGTGAGAGTGTGTGTGAGTGTGTGTGTGTGCGTACGTGAGTGTGTATGTGTGTGTGCCTATATTAATGTGTGTGTGTGTGTACATGAGTGTCTGTATGTGTGTGGTGTGTGTGTGTGTGTGTGTGTGTGTGTGAATTTGTGTGAGTGTGAGTGTGTGTGTGTGTGTGTGTGTGTGTGTACATGAGTGTGTGTGCGTGTGTGAGTGTGTGTGTGTGTGTGTGTGTGTGTGTGTGTACATGAGTGTGTGTGTGTGTGCGTACGTGAGTGTGTTTGTGTGTGTGCCTATATTAATGTGTGTGTGTGTGTGTGCGTACGTGAGTGTGTTTGTGTGTGTGCCTATATTAATGTGTGTGTGTGTACATGAGGGTCTGTATGTGTGTGGTGTGTGTGTGAGAGTGTGTGTGTGTGTGTGTGAATTTGTGTGAGTGTGAGTGTGTGTGTGTGTGTGTGTGTGTGTGTGTGTGTGTGTGTGTACATGAGTGTGTGTATGTGTGAGTGTGTGTGTGTGTGTGTGTGTGTGTGTGTGTGTGTGTGTGCGTGAGTGTGTGTGAGTGTTTGGGCGCGTGTAGTGAAATATTTAACAACTATGATAGTGTGTGCCTATGTTAGTGTGCGTGTGTGAGTGTGTGTGTGTGTGTGTACGTGAGTGTGTGTATGTTAGTGTGTTTGCGTGCATGCGTGCGTGTGTGTGTGTGTGTGTGTGTGTGTGTGTGTGTGTGTGTGTGTGTGTGTGTGTGTGTGTGTGTGTGTGAGTGTGTGTGTGTGTGTGTGTGTGTGTGTGTGTGTGTGTGTGTGTGTGTGTGTGTGTGTGTGTGTGTGTGTGTGTGTGTGTGTGTGTGTGTGTGTAATAAATTACTTTTCATCATATTTTCATAATTATAATATTAGTTTATTAGCATGAAGTCATTAATTATAATGTAGTAATAATAATAAATAATAATAATACCTGAAGGTATATATTATAAAAAAAACTGGAATTTAATAGAATAATTATTAAAGATAAAAATCTTCACTTATAAACTGCCTAAAAAATGCTTCAAACAAGTCAGAATCTTCTTTTTAACCAACTAAAAAATTTATTAAATACGTAATTATGTCACATTTATAGTTACCTACGTATCAACAATTTTATCTTTTAGTAACAACAAATAAAGTTGACAAACAGGCGCGTACACAAAAAAAAATATTTGGTGGGGGAAGGTTTAAGGTTGTTTAATTTCATATTTTTTATAAACAATTTTACATATTTTCAATGGAAATATTATTTATTTTTCATTGTTTTTTTTTTTTTTTTTTATAAAAAATTGGACGACAACAATGCGGCCTGTGCGTATATTCATCGTATCAATTTTTTAATTATAAATGTCTATATAAGTAATAAGTAAAGACTATAGAAATAAACTAATAAATAGCTATAAAACCAACATATTTTTATCTAATATCTCCCTCTTTGATAGAAATTACTTATATTCTTTTTAAATATATTGAATACTTTTCCTGAAATTTCCGGGGGAGTTGACCCCCCCCCTTGTGTACGTGCCTTTTGACAAATACAATATGCATTTCAACCGTACAACATACATCAGGATATTTAATTGACCAATTTTATCTTTCAATCGATGTTCGTTTATTAAACAGTTGTATTTTTCTACTCGGATATGCCGTCTACATTCATTTGCAGTCTGTAAATACGAGCTGCATCGATTTTTTTTTTTTTTAAATGTCCAAATACGGGAAATTGATAATTTATAAAATAGGAATGGATTATTCTAGTTATTGTTTCAGAAATTGTTTGCTAAAAATTTGAAAAATATACCAATTCTCTATAATAAGTATTTCATTTTTTATTAAACTAAACTATTCAATAGTAGAATATTATTTCATGTGTTTCATATATCAGAAGTCAAAACCTATCCTAAAAACAATTGTTTTTCATTGGTTCATACATTTTAAAATAATGTAGTACACCGTTAGCTACGCGTGAAAATGGTTCATGTTAACTTCTGTACGGTCACGCCATGGTATTACCAAAGTAGTATGTTATTGTATGTTCTGGCTCCATTTGAGAAGCCAAATTTTTTCGGTTTGGCGGGCGATTTCTACCTATTTTTTGCTTGAAATTATTTTTTTCAAAAAAACGCATGTATGTTCTGGCTCCATTCGAGAAGCCAAATTTTTCCGGTTTGGCGGGCGATTTCCACCTATTTTTTAGTGTACGATTTTTTTGCTCAAAAAAAAAGTATATATTTTTTAGCTTCATTTGGCTTCTCAAATTTTTACCAGTTTAGCGGTTAAATTCCACCATATTTTACCGTGTAACAAATAAACAACATTTTTTTAAAAATTTACACACTATTTTTATTTCACACAAAACATTCACATACTTAAAAAAAATACACACAATTATACTTCACACACAAATAACATTTTTTTTTTAAATTTACACACTATTTTTTTAGTGTATGATTTTTATTTTACAAAAACTTACATACATGTTCTGAGTCCATTTGAGAAGCCAAATTTTTACCAGTTTAGCGGTTAAATTCCACCATATTTTACCGTGTAACAAATAAACAACATTTTTTTAAAAATTTACACACTATTTTTATTTCACTCAAAACATTCACATACTTAAAAAAAAAATACACACAATTATACTTCACACACAAATAACATTTTTTTTTTTAAATTTACACACAATTTTTTTAGTGTATGATTTTTATTTTACAAAAACTTACATGCGTGTTCTGAGTCCATTAAGTAAAGGTAGTAAATTTGTTAATGATGTTAATTATAATTTTAAGTATAATGATTTAAATTCATGTTATGCATAATGATATAATTGACCGATAAAATGGTGTAATAAAATGAGTATAGATAAAATAATGTTTTATTCTTTCACTAGTTATATTTCATTATATAAAGGTAGAAATTGTTTATATCATACTTTATCAATCTGAATAGCTAGTAATTAATTGTTTTAAATCCATTTCAATAATAAACTGCTTAAATGCTTATAATATAGTTATAAATTATTGTATAAATTCATACCAAAATTATAGTACTAAACATTGCAACTATTAAATATGTTCTTCATGAAGCTTAAATTAAGAAAATTATAAATCTTAATTTCAAATTAATTATAAAGTTAGGATTTAAAAAATAAATATGTATTCAGTAAAATTTTAAGTCATTAGAGTCTACAGAACATTTCATAGTTTTAAAATTCATAGATTTTTTTCTCTAAAGAAAACACCGATATGTTATTCCACGACATGATAGCCACCAATTGCTTGGATTCGAATCGTTAGAATGCGTTACAAACCATAATAGTAGCACACGTTTTAACGTGGAACTCAAAGAGTCACTGGAACTTTGCCATCTGCGTACTAGGTCGGTGTACAAACTAACAATTATTACTTCTATCGAACGTGTTCACGTATAGTAAATTTTTACGAAAATATCGGTGTATATTTTTATTTTTAATATAATCAGATATATTTTTTTAAATTATATTTTAATTATATTTTTTATCGATTTTCCATTGTCAATTTTTTCATACAGTTTATAATAATATTTATAGTTATATCATTAAATAATCATTTTGTAGTAATCAGTATTTTTTTCTTTTCTCATTAAAAATAATATGATACATATATTATTTTTTAATATAATCAGATATATTTTAAAAATTATATTTTATTTATATATTTTCATCGATTTTCATTTTTTCATACAGTTTATCATAATATTAATATTTATATCGTTAGATAGTCATTTTGTAGTATACCATACTACAATAATACTATCTAATATTAAATACATACATATTTTATTTTTAATATAATCAGGTATATTTTTTAAAATTATATTTTAATTATATTTTTTATCGATTTTTAAATATGTTGTAATTTTTTTTTTTCATACAGTTTATAATAGTATTGATAGTTATATCATTAAATAATCATTTTGTAGTAATTAGTATTTTTTTCTTTTCTCATTAAAAAAAATATGATACATATTTTATTTTTTAATATAATCAGATATATTTTTAAAAATTATATTCATTTATATATTTTCATTGATTTTCATTTTTTCATACAGTTTATAATAGTATTGATAGTTATATCATTAAATAATCATTTTGTAGTAATCAGTATTTTTTTTCTTTTCTCATTAAAAATAATATGATACATATATTATTTTTTAATATAATCAGATATATTTTAAAAATTATATTTTATTTATATATTTTCATCGATTTTCATTTTTTCATACAGTTTATCATAATATTAATATTTATATCGTTAGATAGTCATTTTGTAGTATACCATACTACAATAATACTATCTAATATTAAATACATACATATTTTATTTTTAATATAATCAGGTATATTTTTTAAAATTATTTTTTAATTATATTTTTTATCGATTTTTAAATATGTTGTAATTTTTTTTTTCATACAGTTTATAATAGTATTGATAGTTATATCATTAAATAATCATTTTGTAGTAATTAGTATTTTTTTCTTTTCTCATTAAAAAAAATATGATACATATTTTATTTTTTAATATAATCAGATATATTTTTAAAAATTATATTCATTTATATATTTTCATTGATTTTCATTTTTTCATACAGTTTATAATAGTATTGATAGTTATATCATTAAATAATCATTTTGTAGTAATTAGTATTTTTTTCTTTTCTCATTAAAAATAATATGATACATATTTTATTTTTAATATAATCAGATATATTTTAAAAATTATATTTTATTTATATATTTTCATCAATTTTCATTTTTTTCATATAGTTTATCATAATATTAATATTTATATCGTTAGATAGTCATTTTGTAGTATACCATACTACAATAATACTATCTAATATTAAATACATACATATTTTATTTTTAATATAATCAGGTATATTTTTTTAAATTATATTTAAATTATATTTTTTATCGATTTTTAAATATGTTGTAATTTTTTTTTTTTCATACAGTTTATAATAGTATTGATAGTTATATCATTAAATAATCATTTTGTAGTAATTAGTATTTTTTTCTTTTCTCATTAAAAAAAATATGATACACCGATATGTTATTCCACGACATGATAGCCACCAATTGCTTGGATTCGAATCGTTAGAATGCGTTACAAACCATAATAGTAGCACACGTTTTAACGTGGAACTCAAAGAGTCACTGGAACTTTGCCATCTGCGTACTAGGTCAGTGTACAAACTAACAATTATTACTTCTATCGAACGTGTTCACGTATAGTAAATTTTTACGAAAATATCGGTGTATATTTTTATTTTTAATATAATCAGATATATTTTTTAAAATTATATTTTAATTATATTTTTTATCGATTTTCCATTTTCAATTTTTTCATACAGTTTATAATAATATTTATAGTTATATCATTAAATAATCATTTTGTAGTAATCAGTATTTTTTTCTTTTCTCATTAAAAATAATATGATACATATATTATTTTTTAATATAATCAGATATATTTTAAAAATTATATTTTATTTATATATTTTCATCGATTTTCATTTTTTCATACAGTTTATCATAATATTAATATTTATATCGTTAGAGAGTCATTTTGTAGTATACCATACTACAATAATACTATCTAATATTAAATACATACATATTTTATTTTTAATATAATCAGGTATATTTTTTAAAATTATATTTTAATTATATTTTTTATCGATTTTTAAATATGTTGTAATTTTTTTTTTCATACAGTTTATAATAGTATTGATAGTTATATCATTAAATAATCATTTTGTAGTAATTAGTATTTTTTTCTTTTCTCATTAAAAAAAATATGATACATATTTTATTTTTTAATATAATCAGATATATTTTTAAAAATTATATTCATTTATATATTTTCATTGATTTTCATTTTTTCATACAGTTTATAATAGTATTGATAGTTATATCATTAAATAATCATTTTGTAGTAATTAGTATTTTTTTCTTTTCTCATTAAAAAAAAAATATGATACACCGATATGTTATTCCACGACATGATAGCCACCAATTGCTTGGATTCGAATCGTTAGAATGCGTTACAAACCATAATAGTAGCACACGTTTTAACGTGGAACTCAAAGAGTCACTGGAACTTTGCCATCTGCGTACTAGGTCGGTGTACAAACTAACAATTATTACTTCTATCGAACGTGTTCACGTATAGTAAATTTTTACGAAAATATCGGTGTATATTTTATTTTTTAATATAATCAGATATATTTTAAAAATTATATTCATTTTTTATATTTTCAATGATTTTCAATTTTTAATTTTCTCATAATTTTTATTAATTGTCATTTTATGTTGTGGATCAGCCATGAAACGATCAAGAATGTTCTCCACAACTGAATTTAGCTTATGGTTGATATCCTTATCCTTATTTTTCTGTTTAGACGTTGTTATTTTTATTGAACATTCAGCATGTTTCCATCTAAAATTGAAAAAATGTTAATACTCAATTATTTAAGATCTCGTGTTTAACATTACCTTTCCTGAGGTGAAACGTTGGCTATTTCTTCTGTTTTATAATGCTGGATGACCCAATAGTCATCCCCATCTATAGTAGGACATTTTAACGTACACGTTTTCTCTCCTTGTTTAATTGAAATAGTATCACTTGTATGAGAGTTTGAATTACTGCATTTCCCTGAACTTATAAGTGAATTCAATTTTGTTTTGTAGGATGCAATCTGATTAATAAAACAAAATGTAATTAAAGGTTAAACAATTAATTTATGTTATAAAATTTTAAAAAATTACTTTTTCAGTTTTCATTTTTTTTAAATGTTTTAATCCTGTATTGTTCGTTTTCCTCTTAATATTGATTTTTGCAGTTTTTTGTTTTTTTTAATGGATTATCTAAGACCTTTCCTGTATTTCCATTCGATTTCACACTTAAATCGGACTATATTAAATAAATATAATAACATATTAGAGTACAAAGAAAAAACAATTTTAATATAAGGTTTTTTGTTTAAATAAATTCGCTAGATTTTATATATTTTTATTAAAAGTTTGAAGTTAAATGAGAATTTACGTTTTTTGGTTTATGTAAATGTAAATTGACGTTAATTTAGGTCTAGATGAATTTGAAATATTTAATCCACTTGCATATTATAATAATTATCAAAGATATTGTATGTAATATTTTAACTACTATTATACTAATATATTACAGTTATTTAAGTTGATTAATTTTATCTAGTTTCACTTCTAATATTTTTATATAGTTTAAGTATATGAATTTCTGACTTTAAAAAGTACTTTTGAAAATAAGAAATATAGAAAAAATTATTAAAATATACTTTTCTGTAATGCAAATACATTATTTTTAAAACACATGACAAATCCAAACTTTAAATTATAAGAACAAAAAATATATCTTCAAAATAATATTTTAGCTGATATTAATTGTAATTTTACTTACATCACTAACGTCGTCTGATGAGTTCTCGGTCAGAGCAGAATATTCAAATTGTGACATTGTAGGTAGGTATATTGTCAATACTCGAAAACAAATATAATATTCACTTTAAACGTTCCACTGTTCACTGGTGATATCATACAAATGTTAACGTTATTTATAATAGGAACCACTACCACTAATTTACATACGAACCTTGAATGGTGAATATATTACATTATACGGCGAACTCATAATACTTTAACAATTAGTATTCCTTTCTCGAAAAATTCAATCTCGTTGAAATTTAGTTATCCTTGATAAAAACTACTATATCCCCCTTTTTTTTCTCATCCGGCTTCTCGATTATTAATAGCGGTTAATTAAGTAACATACATTAAGTGTATACAGTATTGTATTACGTATCAGTAACATACGAACCTTGAATGGTGAATATATTACATTATACGGTGAACTCATAATACTTTAACAATTAGTTTTTTTCCTCATCCGACTTCTCAATTAAATGTATAAGAATAATAAATGTATAAGAAATTGTAAAGTAGAGTTCAATGATTTGTATAAATACCGACACTGCATTAAACATTACACATGTTCATTTCTCAGTGGTAGGAGTTTTACTCTTTCTGTTGAATTTAAAACAACTCTTAATAGTGTAACAGCAACTACTTCTAACTGTTTGTCTTATTCAAAGACTATCAAACTATATTTTACAACGTATGAAAAGATTTTTTTGTTGAAGAATAAAAATCGATACGTATATCATCGTCAATAATGTGAGTATTAATATAAAAATAAATTATATTATACATATAAATTATTTTTTTTTTATTTTTTATTTATTTATTTTTTAAAGTGTTACCTAGGTTTACTATTCATTTTTCTAATCATCGTTTCATTTTTTTTTTCCTGTTTAATCAATTAGATCGAACGAGTAATTATTTATTCAACATTATTTATTATAAAACGGTTTCATAGTTGGGAAATACTCTACGTTTTCTCAATTGTTTGCTGTTAGAAAATATTGAAATTTTTCTCACCAATAATAAATGTAAGTCTTCATATAAATACATTATTATT
This sequence comes from Therioaphis trifolii, assembly GCA_027580255.1. Classification (NCBI taxonomy): domain Eukaryota; kingdom Metazoa; phylum Arthropoda; class Insecta; order Hemiptera; family Aphididae; genus Therioaphis; species Therioaphis trifolii. Next base: position 79,691,232 of record CM050405.1, on the reverse strand, counting down.
ACATTATTGTTATTTTACTGTACATTTTTTTTCTAATTATAGTTTCATTTTTTCTGATTTTGTTAATTAAAACGAAAAATTAATTCATAGAAATACATTATATTGTTATATAATAAGTAAAATTTACTGTAAGACATCAACATAAAAATAGTCATCATAAAAAAAATATCTGATAATTATAACACAACGTATAAATATATTTATTTTTTTGTGAAAATGAAACGACAAACGATTTCAAAAAGTATCCGTATGAGCACAATTGGAGATGGTCTTGTAGAAATAGAACGTTTTAAAAAATCTTCAAAAACATTTTTTATAAAAAATACATCCAAATTTATACATTATCCATTATTTTTCAATTCTATTTCTGATAAAATAATTTCCAAATTAAAACATTCATGTATACAAACATCAATTAAATTTAATCTTCATGTTGATAGTGTATATGAACGTGTACTATCAAATGAAACACAGAATGTAGCTTTTAAAACTAAAAATATACTTGCTTGTAATTCATCTAATTTTATGAGTTTATTAGATAACATGTTTAGCAAAATATTAGAAGAAGAATCTGAATATATTGCTAAAGGTTCTGGATGGTCACTTGTATCAATAGATGGATTACAATTAAGAATAAATTATGTAAATCCTCTTAGAGGGTCTACATATATAGATTTACCTACATATATTAAAAATAAAAAAGCTGTGATAAATGTTAAAAATAATGATAATAAATGTTTTATGTATGCGATATTAACTAAATTCGATAACAGATTAGATAAAAGCAAATTTAGTAAAAAAAATTTTGAAAATTTAGAAAAAAAAAGCGGTTTAAATTTTAAATGCATTAATTTTCCGACACCGATCAATCAAATAAAAAAATTCGAAAGGATTAATAATGTGTCAATTAATGTATATAGCTTAAATGATAAAAATATAATTTTTCTTTTGTATATAAGTAATGTGGTATGTAAAAATCATTTTGACCTATTTTTTTTTAATAGAGATGGGAAATCTCATTATTGTTACATAAAAGATTTTTCAAGATTTGTTAGAAGTCAAAAAACTAAAAATTGTTCAAAATTAATTATTTGCAAGAGGTGCTTTACAACTTTTGGGAAAAAACCATCTAAAAAACTTTGGGGTACTGAAGGGTTAAAGATACATACACGACTTTGTAGAAAAAATAAAATAGGAAGACCAATCATGTTTGAAGACGGTGATGATGAGTTTACATATTTTAAAAGTTTAAAAAAAACACAAAGAATTCCAATCGTTATTTATGCCGACTTTGAATGTATTTTAAAACGTGAAAAAGCTGAAAAACAAAAAAACAAAAAAAAAATATTGAAAATTCCTAAAACGTATTCCACACACTTACATACAATTATGAGTTACGGGTTTTATGTTAAAATAGATTACAACATTATACCAAAAAAAATAATTAAAATTTTTAAAATTCCAAGTAAAATCGTAATTTATAGAGGGAAAAATGCTGCAAAAAAATTTATGAGGAAAATGATCGATATCGGGAATAAAATCTATAATATTTATCAAATAAATATACCAATGACAAAATTAACTGAAAAAGAAGAAAACGAATTTAAAACAAAGGAGGCGTGTGCGAGTTGTTCAAAATCTTTTAAAGACTTTAATCTAATTAAAGTTAGAGATCACTGTCATTTTACAGGTCGTTATAGACAATGTCTTTGTCTTTCATGTAATTTTGAAATGAGTAATGTATCATTTGTTCCAATTTTCTTTCATAATTTATCATATGATAGTCATTTTATAATTCGAGAACTTGGTTGTAATGATAAAGATATTCATGTAATACCGAATTCTTCAGAAAAATATATATCATTTAGCAAAGAAATCGTATTGAGATTTTCTATAAAATTTGTTGATACATTTAGATTTATGGCAAGCTCGTTAAGTTCACTTGCAGATAATTTGTCTGAAGATAAAACCCGGTTTAGAGAAACACTTAAAATGTTTCCTAAAGATAAATTAGATTTAGTTATACGAAAAGGGGTGTTCCCATATGAGTATATAGATAACTGGAACAAATTAAATAAAACATGTTTACCTTCAAAGTCTAAATTTTATAATTCTCTAAAAGATGAAAAAATTAGTGATCGTGATTATTTGCATGCAAAAAATGTATGGAAACTATTTAATATTAAAACTTTAGGTGAGTATAGCGATCTCTATTTAAAAACTGATATTTCTATTCTTTCTGACGTATTTGAAAATTTTAGAGATTTATGTATTTCAACTCTTCAATTAGATCCAGCTCATTACATGACTGCCCCAGGATTTGCTTTTGATTGTATGCTTAAATATACTAAAGTTAAATTAGAACGTTTAAAAGATTATGATTTTTACCTTTTTTTTGAACAATCAATAAGAGGTGGTATTTGTCAATCATCTAAAAGATATTCTAAAGCAAACATTCCTGATATAAAAGGGTTAAGTTACAATTCTGATGAACCAAATAAATGGATTATGTATTTTGATTGTGTTAATTTATACGGGAAATCTATGTTAACAGAATTACCATATAAAGATTTTCAATGGTTTAACGATCTTAATTTAGATGTAACAACAATTCCTGACGATTCTAAAGTTGGATTTATATTAGAAGTAGATATCGAATACCCTAAATATTTACATGAATTACATAACGATTTCCCATTTTTACCATATAATGAATGTCCACCAAATTCAAAAGTAAAAAAATTACTCACCACATTACTACCAAAAAAAAATTATATAGTTCACTATAAAAATTTAAAACAAGCGATTTTTAACGGGATTAAAGTAACCAAAATTCATCGGATTATAAGCTTTTCTCAGAGTTGTTGGATGGCACCGTATATTGAGTTATGTACTAATATGAGAGTAAATTCTAAAAACGAGTTTGAGAAAGATTTTTGGAAATTATTGATTAACAGTGTGTTTGGTAAAACAATGGAAAACGTACGTTCTAGAACATCTATACGTCTTGTTTCATCAGATAAAAAAGCAAATAAATTATTATCGAAAACAAATTTTAAAGATAGAACTATATACTCAAAAAATCTTATGGCCGTTCATCAGTATAAAGATACTATCAAATTTGATAAACCAATTTATGTGGGGTCTGCAATTTTAGACGTATCGAAAACATTTATGTATTCATTTCACTATGATATAATGAAACAAATATATGGTAATAAAATAAATATTTTGTATTCAGATACTGATTCTTTAGTATATGAAATTATAACTAAAAATTTTTTCGCTGATTTAAAAAATGATTTACTATCATATTTCGATACGTCAAATTATCCTAAGGATCATTATTGTTTCAGTAATAACCATAAAAATCAACCAGGTTATTTCAAAGATGAATTGAAAGGTGTTATAGTAAAAGAGTTTGTTTCTTTAAGACCGAAGTTATATGCTTATAAGACCGTAGACGATGAGGAAATAAAAAAAGCGAAAGGTGTAAAAAAATATGTAATCAAGAAGTATATTAGATTTGATAATTATATACATATATTAAATTCTTATATAAATCATCAAACTGTGTCTAAAGAACAAGCTTATCGAAACATGAACTTTATTCAATCTAATAAACATGTTGTTCGCTCTAAAACGTTAAATAAGCTTGTTTTTAATGCTTCTGATGATAAAAGATTTATTAGAGCTGATGGTATTAACACTTTAGCTTACGGTCATTATAAACTAAAAAAAAAATAAACTAACATAATATAAAAAGAGTAAATACATATACATTTTTTTTTTTTTTAAATAGATATAACAAACAAATTTTACATCATAAAATTAAAGTTATTGAAAATTTAAATTTAAATATAAAAGAAATTTATTTAAAAAAAAAAAAAAAAAAATGTATAACAAGGTGACATGGAATTTCTTATTGTCTAGAAGCCTCATATTCATCCTACTATTTTATAATAATTTATAAAATTACTTTTGAATACCGTTTGATGAAATCTATGAATTATGGCTGGAATCAAATCCTAACCATTTCACTAAAATTTTATTTTTATCTCTTTTTATAATACGTTCAATAAGAAATGTGTTTGGAAAATCAGTTTTTAAAAGTTCTTGATTATAAAATCGACCTAAAACTATATTATTCTGACTATCTTTTATGTTGTATGTTACTGGATCTGATTGAAAAACTTTTGAAATTGTAAATAGTTTATGACCTTTACTAAATGTATATTTGTTTTTTTTTTGAAATTCTTACTATGTTATTAACTTTAAATTTAGGTTTTATATTTTGTTTTATTTGTTTGAATAACTGTACCTTTATAGTTTTTGTTCAAGCTTCATGTGGTGTACATTTAATTGCTGTATGTTTAGTATTATTGTAATTATGTATAAGTTTAGATATTGAATTGTACCAATTATATGAACCAGTTGCTGTAAAATGTTTGTACATTATATTTTTAATTGTACGTATAACACGTTCGGTCATTGCTGCTTTTATGCCACTGTATGTAGAATAATGTTTAATATTATATTTCTTCATAAGTTCTTGAAATTGTTTGTTATAAAACTCTGTACCGCTATCTGTTTGTAAAAATTTCAGACGATTTATTTTTAATATATTTAACATGCCTAGTGTAACTTGTTTTGCAGATTTATTTTTTAAGGCATGCATCCATACATACTTAGTATATGTGTCTATAACTATTAAAATAAATTTAAAACCTTTATTATTTTTTGAATACGATTGAATATCGATGAGGTCTGCCTGCCAGAGATCATTCTTGAATAGAGAAATTATTTTATGTCTAGGAAAAGTTTTTCTAGCTGGTTTATGTAGCTCCTCTGCTATTTTTTCTAATGTTGTCATTTTCAATGAATATAATATGAACGTTTTAAAAATTATAAATAAATAAACAATATACAATTTAAATTATCTGTATTATTATTGACAAGATTTTTTTTTTTTTTACACTATAAGTTTCCTCTCACGTAATTCTTCTAGAATAGATATAATTTCATTATTAACACCTGTATTGTCAGCATTTTGAGAAGATATTAATGCTAATGTATTGTTCAAGAAAAAATACTGATTATTACAAAATGACTATCTAATGATATAACTATTAATATTATGATAAACTGTATGAAAAAATGAAAATCGATGAAAAATCTGTTAAGAGATAAAATCTCTCCTGTTTTCGTCAAAAACATCGTCTCCTCCGTGAAAGGATGCTCCGTTGTCGCGATCGAATATCGAAAAGGCCTGTGGGTTTTTAGGTCGGTGACATTTTTACATTTTTGGTTTTCGTCTCTCATTTTGTGGGACGGGTCACCATCTTGAAGCGTATGTCGATAAATTGATAAAGGTAAGTAATCGAAAATGTTTTCAAAAATAGGTCCCAGGATTGTAAATAACGGATTATTTTCAAAGGTAGTAATTTTCTGTTTTTTATAGTAATAAAATATTTTGTAAGGAAAATTTGTAATTCATTGTGGATTTCGGTACCTGCGTTTTATTGTTCTAAATTGCAATAGATTGTTTTAATTTGAATTGGTAGGTAATATATTTTGTTAAAAAAAAAATGTTAATTATTTTTATTCTTGTTATTATTATTTATTATTGTTTTTTTTTCTTCTCCTATAAATCTGACTAGGTTTTCAAATTTTTTTCTGATTTCTTCTTCTATTGTGGTTTCGACTTTGGCAGGAGCTATTCGTATTTTTTCGATGTTTTTTTTTTTTGATGTTTGAGAGGGGTTATTATTTTGGACTAATCTTCTGATTTTATGGTGGCTATATAATTCTTTTCCTTTATTCATTCTATTTATGTTATGTTGGACCTTTTTTATTCTTTTAGCTAAGGTTTTTGCTGCTTTATTTTTGCTCATCTGAAAATGTTTTAAATGTATTTTCTTTTATTTTATTTATTTTTATTTATTATTTATTATTATTATTATTATTATTTTTACATATATATATATATTTTTTTTTATTTTTTTTTTTTATTATTATTATTATTATTATTATTTTTTTTTTTTTTTTTTTTTTTTTTTTTTATGAGTGCCTAATTTTTGTTAGTCATTCTTTTATTGTTTCATTTTTTATATTTAAATATCCTAAATAACGTTAGAATACTGAATTATTTGTTAGTAATTTAATTTTTGCTCAATATTTAGATTTAATTATTATATCATATTTTGTTTTCTCTTAAGTACCTACCTAGTTAATTATATTTTATCTTGAATATTTTCTTGAACTTGTAAACTATTGGATTCGGTATTATGGATTACTTGCACCGTTTCTGATATTTTATTTTTATTTCGTTTTCTCATATATTTTGATATTTTGAAAATTGTGATACCTAACAAGATCATTAATAATGCAGATAGCGCTGTTGTGTGAACTGTCGTTACCTTTTCTTTATATTCATTTGTTAGTTCATTTTTAAGTTGTTCGTCTAGGGCTGTCATTGACTTTGCGTATATGTTCAAGTCGTTAAATTTCGTAGCCGAGTTATGGTGGTTTGCGTTATTTTCTTTTTGGTTTTTAATTATGGTATTAAATTTCCCTGTTGGTAGTTGGAATTGTGGTACATAATCTTTGGAAAAGTTACCTTTTCCTAGATATTTTGCTAAAATAATATTGTTTTTGGTAAAAGCTTTGCAATTTGGTTTCAAGGTTAGTATTCCTGTTCCATTTATTCGTATATTATTAACATCATCCTGACAGTTTATGATAAGATCTATTGTTTCATGTGTTGCGTATAACCAACGGTTATTGTTTCCTAGTTGGTGCCAAATGTCATTAAAAATAGGTACAGTTTTAATTTCACAATTTTTTGGCATAATATTTCCGTTTGTAAATAGTTGGAATTCGCAATTTGGTTTGACATTATTTGATAGTGGTATGTTAGTTTGACAGATTAGTTTTTGTTTTATTGTTTTGCACTTGTCAATTTGATTCTGATTAAAAAAGGTATATAACTGTTTATTATTTTCTACCGCTAGAAATTCATGTGTGGATTGTATAAAAATGAAATCATTATCTTTCACGTGCACTGGTAGATTAATGATTCGGTATAGAGTAAAAGGTATGTTTTCTATTAATGGAATATGTATTACGTATACTAATAAGTGGTTATTATAAAATATTTTTAGGTCTATAATTTTTATAAAGTCGAAATAATTTTTTGTACTTATTTCTACTGGTAAATTTAAGTTTGTAGGCAGATTTGTTTTGATATCTTTTAGTTGTGTTAGAAGTTCACTCGGTTTTAGTACTTGTGGGTTAATTAGTCCGTTGTGTGCGTTCATTATTATATTAAGGAGTAGTGTCGTTTCTTTTGAGTATTGGTTTAGTATCTCGGTATAAAGTGAGTTGAAGAATAATATCGATTCAATTATATTTTAAAATTTTGAGATCATCTTTTTGCAGTTTTAATTCGTCATTTAGTTTTTTTATATTATATTCTACATTATCCCGAATTATTGCGTAATTTGAGGTAATGTTTTCTACTGAATCTAAAGTATTTTTAAAAATTTTAATCTGTTCCCTTTGAATTAAGAGGGATTTTATCTGTTTTTCCTCGAGAGTTCGGATTTTTCTCTCATAATTTTCGCCTTCTTCTTCGGTGAGTACTCCGAATAGGGCACGCTGTAATTTACCTATCCCACCGAAAAATGAACTACGTCTTTTTCGTTTGTTGATTGTGTTTACGTCAGTATCGTCAATTGTTAGGTATTGTTGTAGTATTTCGCGTTCTTCAGTAATTTTTTTAAGTGTTTGGATATTAATTTTCATGAGGTCTATGCAAGTTTCTGTTAATTGTGCGTATTTTGATTCATATTTGGTACATAAATCTTTTAGATTGTCGAAATACGTCGTTATAGTTTTATGTTTTTGTTCATAGTTCGATATGTTATAGAATGTTATTAAATTCCATTGCGACACTGAAATGTGTAGTGGCGATATGTTTTCAAAATAAATGCCGGGGTTATTAGTGAATTTATTATGTTCGAAAGGAAGTGACTGTGTTATTAGTAGGCGAATAGTCGCAAATAATAAGATAATTTGCGTTTTCAAAAAAACTGTAAAAAAAAAAAAAAAAAAAAATGTATTAATTTAGAAAAAAAAAACAATTATGTTAGATTAAAATAAAACACAATTATGTAAAATTTTAAAAACAAAATGTATCGTTATGTGTATATGAAACGAATGTTGTAATTAACTATGTGGTAGCTTAAAAACATGTACATCAAAATCTTCTCTGAAAAATTACATTTTATACATATTTACAATAAGTTAAACCCCTCCACTAATATTAACATGTATTATCAACATTTGTACTACCCAAACATTTAAACATTAAGTTTGTCCCAAAATATGAGGACATATTTTATTTCAAACACATGGGACTGTTGTATCATCACATAAATGATACCGAACACCCAATTTTATTTAATTATTGTTATAAAATAAAATAAATATATATTGTCAGCAAACACACACGTACACATACGAATACACACACCACCTTCAAAAATGATGACCAGATAGATGGCAACAGAATAAAACGACTCCGTAAGACGTGGTGATTGTTCGTTCTGCTGCCATCGTTGTAGAGGCCGAAACGCTGCTCGATTTACCAGTGAGGTGACCGGCAATTCTTTTGTTTTTGTAATAATAATATTTTTGTGTTTAATTAAAAAGTGTTTATATTTAATCTTTTTCTATTTTTTGTACTTGTGAAAAGTACATGAGAAAGTTGGGACATTTAAACAAAAACGGTGTTTAAAACATATTGTATTTTCAAACCTCAATCTAGTGCTAGATCTTTTTCTTTGTCAGTTTGAGGGGAGAAGTACAATATCGTTTAGGTAAAGGTTACCTCACGCTCGAAACATCCAGTGCTAGATCTTTTTCTTTGTCAGTTGTTTCGAGTGTAAAATAACTTTAGAGCTGTAAGGGAAAGTAAGCCTTTTAAAGAAACCTGTTTCGACTATCCTATTAAGCAGTGCTAGATTGTATTCTTTGTCACTTAAGAAGGTAGTCGTCCGGGCCAATTAATAGGTATTTCCTTACATGCTTGTTTAACGGTTAGAGTGTGCTAAACCAATAAACACCTTGTTTTGTGTTGTTATACGTCAAGCCTTTGCGTGGCGTATACGACATAAATAAAATATAATTTTTAAAATATATCTGATTATATTAAAAAATAATATATGTATCATATTATTTTTAATGAGAAAAGAAAAAAATACTGATTACTACAAAATGATTATTTAATGATATAACTATCAATATTATTATAAACTGTATGAAAAAATTGAAAATGGAAAATCAATAAAAAATATAATTAAAATATAATTTAAAAAAATATATCTGATTATATTAAAAATAAAAATATACACCGATATTTTCGTAAAAATTTACTATACGTGAACACGTTCGATAGAAGTAATAATTGTTAGTTTGTACACCGACCTAGTACGCAGATGGCAAAGTTCCAGTGACTCTTTGAGTTCCACGTTAAAACGTGTGCTACTATTATGGTTTGTAACGCATTCTAACGATTCGAATCCAAGCAATTGGTGGCTATCATGTCGTGGAATAACATATCGGTGTTTTCTTTAGAGAAAAAAATCTATGAATTTTAAAACTATGAAATGTTCTGTAGACTCTAATGACTTAAAATTTTACTGAATACATATTTATTTTTTAAATCCTAACTTTATAATTAATTTGAAATTAAGATTTATAATTTTCTTAATTTAAGCTTCATGAAGAACATATTTAATAGTTGCAATGTTTAGTACTATAATTTTGGTATGAATTTATACAATAATTTATAACTATATTATAAGCATTTAAGCAGTTTATTATTGAAATGGATTTAAAACAATTAATTACTAGCTATTCAGATTGATAAAGTATGATATAAACAATTTCTACCTTTATATAATGAAATATAACTAGTGAAAGAATAAAACATTATTTTATTTATACTCATTTTATTACACCATTTTATCGGTCAATTATATCATTATGCATAACATGAATTTAAATCATTATACTTAAAATTATAATTAACATCATTAACAAATTTACTACCTTTACTTAATGGACTCAGAACACGCATGTAAGTTTTTGTAAAATAAAAATCATACACTAAAAAAATAGTGTGTAAATTTAAAAAAAAAATGTTATTTGTGTGTGAAGTATAATTGTGTGTATTTTTTTTTAAGTATGTGAATGTTTTGAGTGAAATAAAAATAGTGTGTAAATTTTTAAAAAAATGTTGTTTATTTGTTACACGGTAAAATATGGTGGAATTTAACCGCTAAACTGGTAAAAATTTGGCTTCTCAAATGGACTCAGAACATGTATGTAAGTTTTTGTAAAATAAAAATCATACACTAAAAAAATAGTGTGTAAATTTAAAAAAAAAATGTTATTTGTGTGTGAAGTATAATTGTGTGTATTTTTTTTTAAGTATGTGAATGTTTTGTGTGAAATAAAAATAGTGTGTAAATTTTTAAAAAAATGTTGTTTATTTGTTACACGGTAAAATATGGTGGAATTTAACCGCTAAACTGGTAAAAATTTGAGAAGCCAAATGAAGCTAAAAAATATATACTTTTTTTTTGAGCAAAAAAATCGTACACTAAAAAATAGGTGGAAATCGCCCGCCAAACCGGAAAAATTTGGCTTCTCGAATGGAGCCAGAACATACATGCGTTTTTTTGAAAAAAATAATTTCAAGCAAAAAATAGGTAGAAATCGCCCGCCAAACCGAAAAAATTTGGCTTCTCAAATGGAGCCAGAACATACAATAACATACTACTTACCAATTTTTTTAAATTAAGTTTAAGAACGCTCCCGCGATAATCGAGGAATATTTTATTGTTAATCTGTCCGAGTAATCATATCGAGTGAGTAACTCTATCTCCGATAGATAGATGCATCTCAAGCGTGTTTTCTTGGTACTATTATCTTCCCGAATCCCCATATTATATAATATAAAGTACTTTTCAAAATTGGAACCATATAGAATATGAAATTATTATATATTAGTGAACTTCATAACAAATATAATAAATAAATTAACTTATATTCATAAAAATATTTCAGATCCATTAAGATCGAGGATGAGGAGAGATGGCATGGATCTTGATGATGTAAGTGATTCCAAATTGTATTAATTAAGACAATTAGATAAGTTATATACATGTATATTATATCTATATACATACATTATACATATATATCCGTGTGTGTGTAGTAAAATTATTGAATTAAGCAATTTTTTTTATGGGATAAAATGAGTGTAATGTACACTTCAAGTCCTGACAGGTGCTTAATTCTCATTGTTATATATATATATATATATATATATATATATATATATATTCTTTACCATTATAACTGAATTACAAGTTATAACATAGTAAAATATCAATATACATAAATACATAATAATATTAGTATATAGTAAATAAATATATGCCCTTTCTCGCGTACATGCCCCAACTCCAGTTTATCAGAATATTTAATTTTTTTTTTATATCAATGTTTAGCAGTCAATTAGCAACGATTTGCAAGACGATTTTCAGAATTTGCAAACTTTTAATTTAATCATATAACCAATAATATTTTCGGTCGGGCCAGAGACACAAGTCCCCCCCCTCACCACGAAACACTGAAATCGCATTTAAAATATTGTCTCGAGCCATTATTTAGCAGCCAACTAGCGACGATTCGCAATGTCATCGTCACAATGCGCAAACCATAATTTCGACCGTAAAAAAGGTTTTTTTGAAATTCGCGTTTGTCTCCAGTTCCACTTTGTCGCGAAATAATGCGAATTTTAACTCCGAACTTATTCTAACATTTTGCAGCCACGTATTTAGGACTACGCACGAGAGGGCACCTGTAATTTTTCTGAAAACTTTATTTTGAAAGGCTTGTATTTTTTAAACGTGAAAAGACCTACATTTTCCCTTGATTGAACAAGCGTATAGGTAATATATATATATTTAAAAACGGGTTCTTTAATCCATAGATTACCATAGTTATATACCATACATTACTTTGTCATTTAAATTTCTTTATTTCACAATATCGCATGTTACCTATATTAATATGTATACTGCACTAGGAGTCTCAATGCATGCGTTGTGTAATACAAATGTTATTTTAGTTATATTTGTTTTTTACGGGTCATAGTGTATTATTTTATTGTACATTTAATATAACAATGTTGCTTACGAATGTTACAAGGTATCAAAGATATTAATAACGTTGTATTGTACGCTGTGTTGATTTTTATGATATAACTGAATGGTGTGAAATGCAAACAACACAATATATTAAAATATCGGAGCTATCTGAGACTTTTTTTTTTGAGACTATTCGATTTTTGTCGCGAAATTATAAATAAATAATCGGCGTTGTTACTTGTGATGTAATATTTTAGATACTGAGTGAAGTGAAGGTTCATATGGTTTTACAATGATGTTTATTTATTTTTTATTTATTTTTTCCGGAGAAACTTTTTGCTCAACTTAACTTTGTCCAAACGTATCATCCAGCCACTCTATTGATCAGAAATTCGATGTAAATGGTACTTAGAGGTACTTTTTTTTATCTGCGTTCAAGTAAATTTTATACGATTATTCCGTAATAATTTAGTTTTACATAAATTTTCAACTTTAACAATTTATTTAAAGAAATTGGTCGATCCAAATATGATGAAATCATGATTACATATATAGAACAATATGTTTTGAATTTTTTCTTGTTTTTCATTATCTTCTTTGTCAAACGTAAAGACTTCAGTTAATTTTGAAAGAAAAAACTCACCCATAGTAATATGATTAAATTTTATAGGTACAATATACATAAAATATGAAAAATTATTAGATTCGTGAAGTTTTTCGGAAAAAGATGAAAAATTAAAATGTGTAGACATGCGATTCGAAAAATTATCATCAATCTGAATAAAAATGTTTTCAGAAATTCGAGTATAGGAATAAAGTATTCGAGAATATTATAAAAAGTTTCAATTTATTAAGTAACTACTATTTTTATTTATTTATTTTTTTCGTGTATTTATTAAAAATGATTCATTAATTTTGTAACTGCTTTAAAATAATATAAATAATATTAAATACATAATAATATTAGATACTATTTTAGGTATAAATTAAATTATGTTTTTTACCATGATTAAAAATTGTGATAAAAAATTTAGTCAAATCGTTTAAAAAAACTATGAAAATAAATTTTAGTCCTGTTTTTAATTTTTTTCTTTTTAATATGGTCCCCCTACTCTAAGCACGTCCATGAAGCTATTCATTGGATTTATTAGCGATTTGAGAGATTTGAAGATACACTTTATTGATGAAGTCGTTATGTTCGCGATCCGAAATTTCAAACGACGAATCTATCTGTACCTACCGTATTGTTCTGGACAGTTCCGTTTCCCGTGTCCAAGAGAGTTCGTGAAAAGCGTTCTGCATTATTGTTACCGGCAAGCCGCTCTATTTTTATGCATCGTCGTATCGGTTTAACCTAGTCCGTGACGTACGCTATCATTAAAAAAAAATCCAACAAATTTGACAAAAAAAAAATGTTTAAATAATGCAAAAATTTAATCCGCCAGAACCGTGGTTCGAACTCAAGACACTGTGTACAATTGTACATAACATTTTTTGTGTCTTGTATTTCTTATGACCTAAATAATTATTATTATTGCCTAATACTACACATTCTAATTAATTTTCATGAATTTACAGATAACGGAGCAATCAAATTTAGGCGTAGGCGGGAAAGTCAAATGTAAGTATACGTTATGAAATAAATTAAAATGTTGATTTGCTAGAATAGTATTTTATTTTAAGTTGAACATACTTTAGGCTGTACCATTTAACATACCACATTTTTCATGCTTATTCCCATGACTTATTACAGTTTCGGAAAACACTACTAACAAATAGATTAAAAGTTAAAGAATAACAGTGCCGTAAACAAAATTTTCAATTTAGTCATAACTCTAATATTGTGAGAATCTTGAAATTTTCGCATAACATCAGAAACATTCTTATACGGTTTGAAAAAAGTTATTGATAAATATGACTATTTTTAGGATAAATGTAGAATTTTGAAAATATTTTAAGTACCTACATTATTTTTACCTAATATTATTTAAATTTTTTTCAAAAAGACCTGAAAGTATGATATGCGCTCTTACTCAGATACTTAAACTTATAATACTGAAAAAATGTATTGTCAAGTGCTATATATATGCTAAGTATATGTATGAATTTTCATACCTGTTATAACACTAAATCTTCGTTCACAATATTGTTACCGAAATAATAATTTAAAGTTTCTTTAAAATTCAAGAGATGCACTTGTTCAAATTATCGACCACCATCAATATCTTGTCCAAAGAGCGAAATGGCAAAATAAAAACTTTTATCATCAAAGTATTACTTACTTTTTAGAATTTGAATGAAACGAAAATTGCATTGGTTTTACAATGAATATTTTCTCTATACGTATGTAATCACTTTTTTGGGAAGTATAAATGCTCTTAAAGTTTCATTCAGCACCTCTATTGATCAGAAATTTCATCAAGTTATTACTCTAAACGAGACAATTTTCACTATAATAGATAGTTTTTCCAAGCGTAAGGAAAAAATACCTAAAAATTGAGCAAAAACGGTAAAATTTGCTGTACCTATACAACATTTTCATAACATTTATTTTCGGTATTAAACAATTAATTCAAAAATAATGGTGCAACTTTTGACATTTTCATCATATATTAATATGATCCTAATACAGATCGGTAAAAGTTTCAATAACATTTTTTTCTATTTTCGGGCTATGTACCTTATATAGCTATATACAACTTTTAAATTATTGAATATATCTCGATTTTTGGAAGTTTTTATTTATTGAAAATTTAAATACTAAATATAGATACTTGACAATTTAATATCATCTTACTCATATGCTTAACTAACAGTACTGAAAAATTCAAAAATCGTTTATCAAAATTTCGTTTAAAGTTCGAATTTGATGATTTTATAGTATTCGTATACATTAATTATTTTACATAAGCTAGAAATACCGGAATACGATTTGATAGAGCATTTTTACGGAGCATTGTTAAATGGACATGGATTTTTAGACCCTAGACTTTACTTACTCTCATTGCACTATAGTCATAAAAGTAGCCCATCTAAAATTCTTTAAATCTATCACCATTTTTTCGTCTAAGATGCGAAGAATACCATGGTGTGAAGTTTATGTCCGGTTTTTTTTTTTTTATTGATTTTATGTTAGATTATGTTTTCCATATATGTGACTTAATTTTAAATGATTTGACTCACAATTAGGATGATTTGATTATTTTTACTTATGACTCAAGCTTTTTAACAAATAAATGTAACAAAACAAAACCAAATAGATAGGTACTTGAAAAGTTGAAAACAAACAACTCGTACTTGTATGTTCTTTTTCATAAACTATAACGTAAGAAAAAAAGATACACTCGATTTTCAAACAGTATTTTAAGCTTATAATTATATTAACGTGCTTTTATAAGTAGTCATGATTTCAAGGTGGGTTATTTAAAACGAGCTTTGTATATAATATGTAAATTATCAAAAAATTGTTTTCATTATTATTTTAAAGCACGAATAAATTAGGTTCGTAATACATATATAGATTTTTCCATGTGATTTTTTTTTTGTAAATTTTTAAATGTTTTTAACGTATTTCAATACCAAAATATCAATAAAAGCCACCGAAATACAATCGATAATATTCGTACGTCTAATTCGAGAGTTGGCTTGATTCACTCTCATTTAAAAAAATTATAAATTTTGATACACTTAAAATGAATGTAATTCGACATGTGCATGATGAAGACAAATACAATACATGCAAGTGTCGCGTCGTTTTAATGTAACGCGTAATTCGATAAATCTAATGTTATGGACGAATTAGACCAATTTGTTGAATTTGAAATAGGTATTGTGGTTAATATATGTATTTATAGTTGAGATTGAACAGCGAGTCGTTTTCTATTTGGTATCATATAGTGAAAATAAAATTACTACGGGTTAAATTATTTCATTTCAAAAAGGTTCATTATAGGAAACATATTGGTACTTTTATTATTAAATTAACACTATTTGATTAATTTCAAAACTAAAATAATAAAATATTAAATAGCCAGTTATAACGGTTCATTAAAAATTATGAAATTAATTTTTAGATGCTACGCCGATAACGATAAAAATTGAGATTAAGAAACCAGAATGTGTCATTTGCTTGGAGTCCGAGAGAGTGTACGCCTGTAACCCTTGTGGTCACAAGACATTATGCACTCAGTGCTATGAAAAAAATGGTGTAAGTAATGATCCAATTGAAGAATGCCCACTTTGTCGCCATGAAGTAAAGACATTGATCAAAATATATGATTAAGTTATAACCAATGTTCGATATTTGTGAATGTTTATTGATTTCCTTTTTTTTTTTTTTTTTGTAACAATTTACTTGTATGTGTGATATGTTTAAAATTAAACAGTTGTTCTTTTAAGAAGTATTGTTTGTTTTTATTTTTTTTATTTTAAACTCATCTATTTTTAATTATTAGTAATGAAACCATTAATTAAAAAAAAAAAAAATCGTGTAATATTGTTATGATTACATACTATTTCTATAATATTTGGATCGTGGAAATATTAAGCTAATAATTTATAAAATGTATTATGATTAATTATTTATACTAGTGTTGTTTTGCATGAACACCCTATTTATTTAATATAAAGTATACATTCATTATACGCAGGTACAATATGTCAGTCATTTGAAAAGTTTCAAAAACAATTTGACAAGTTTTAGGCTTAAACTAAGACTTTGAAAATATTACGTTTTAAACATTTTTATTTAATCAAGTTTTATCACTCATAATACAAACACCGTAAAATCGTAATATTACTTTACTGCAATACTTTTATAACAATATTAAAAGAATCGTAAAAATAGTTTATCGGCATTTTTTTTTTTTTTTTTTTTTTTAGCGTTTAATTAAAATGTTGACGGTTCGATTGTTTTTGATCAAATCCCTTTCTTTAAATATATGTATTTGAAATAAATAGCCCATCTAATCTTGGAATGCATATAGAAAATAATTTTTTCAAATCTTTTGATATAAGGATTTTTCCACAAAATCAAGGACTCGCATTGATTATATTTTTTTTTTACAAATAAGGCTTCATTACAAAAAAGGTTTCATTACAAAAAAACTCACTGAGAACAAGACTAAAAAGGTAAAATACGTAAAAGATATTAATTGAACTAGAGCTCTGCACAGAGTCGTTTTACTTTAAAATTCTATGCATCAAATGGACGAAGAACAAACTTTCATTTACAAATACTTATCGGTTATTTTTTTTTCTGCATCACATCCATATTGTGTAATAGACGACGAGACTCGGAAAACTGAATACTTCAAGGTGACTATTAAGTGTAAGTAAAAAAAAAAAAGGTAAGTCGTTATGTTTTTTGTAATTAATTCGTAAAATCAAAAATTTTTGATAGTAAGTGCCAAAAGTTATATAGGTACGATTGGTTTTTAATGTAGGTTGCTTTTACTATAAATTTAAACAAATATTTGAATTTTAATATTTTTCAAGAAATATACATTTTCGTAAATATTGTGATCGACGCATAAAAAATTTGGTTCCATGAATGAACAAATGAAATACAAAAACAATCATAATCGCAAAATTTAAATCTGATGCGTTAAACGTAGTTACATCATTTTTTTTTTTTAACCGTTTAAGTCACAAATTTTACTTTTCAATAAATGATTATACCTTACTCTATTATAACTTATAAATTACTTTTTGCATTGTCACTATAGTGCAGCGTATACTCTATTATAACTTATCTGAAAAAAAATCAACCATATATCCTTGAGTATATGCTGCACGTATATTTTCATGATCAAAACTTGCAAGAGGTTCAACTAGATTTTTGGAAAATTCATGCTTTCGTGAAAATTTGTGTATTTTTAGAGACACCATAGAGCAATTCGAAAAATGGCATGTTTTTGTAGGTTTTCAATGTACTTACCGGCACAGAAACTTTCAATTAGTTCAAGATATTGGTTTTTATGTGAGAAAAAAATCAATGATATAAATTTAAAAAAAAATTAAATAAAGATAATTCAGTACTGGTAGGTACACAATTAAATTCAAATAGTTTCAAAACAAAGAAAAAGTGTTAATAGTTGAAATATACTTGTACATAATATACCTGTATGAGAGAAGTTCTCAATATTTCTCAAAATTTATTTTTGGACATCGGTTCAGATGACCCAGATGGTTTTTAATAATAATAATAATAATATATATGTATATATATATATATATGTATATATATATATATATATATATATATATATATATATATATATATGAATGATTATTTTTCTAGTTATATCATTAGTTAATTACTAAGTTCATCTAAAACCATTTTTAAGCTTTTGGAATTTGTAACAATGTAGAATAATTATTTAGTTTTATGAATAATTGTAATTAATACGTTTTTATGCTCTTTTACTGATAAAGTTAAATAATTGTTATTTTGATGGTTTAGATAATTTTTCTTTACTTTTCATTGAAGCTAAAATACCAATAGTTATTTATGTAGTAATTTATGTTTATTTGATTTTTTTTTTTTTTTTTTTAATAACCATGACAGAGCTTTACACACACACACACACACACACACACACACACACACACACACACACACACACACACACACACACACACACACACACACACACAAACACACACACACTCATATATATATCTATATGTATAAAATATTGAGGGCATTCTTACATCTATCTCATTCAGTATATTGTATGTTTATCTTCAGCTAATATTACTTATAGAGATATATCAAATCATTATTAAATTTTTGAGTAGTGGTACAAGATTTTGTACGTTATTTTTGTTGAACTAATAAAATATATAATCAGATATTAGCTGAACAAAAGTTTCAAACTAATCTGTTAATATATTACATTAAATTATACATAAATATAATTCAATTTCATTAAGAGTCTTATTTTTTATGAAAAAAGAATCCAGTTATATATTTGAAGTATTAAAAGTTTGTGTAAAATTACTTACGGACAAAAATAAATCGAAACTGGTCATTTTTATATTCAAATAATTATTTGGTACACTGGAATCGTGGCAAATTTCAATATTCATTTCGTCACCTTTGAGTTGAGATAATTGTTTTAATGCTTGAAATAACTTTCTGAACTAGTGAAATATATTAGTCAATATTAATATTTCCTCTATCCCTAAATATATATATATATATATATATATATATATATATATATATATACATATATATATATATATATAGCAATCATGTTACTGAATTATTTTCTAAATGCAATGCAATAAAATTAAAACATAAAATAACATTTATGCAAACATTTAAAAATTAAAATTTTGACTAACAAAAACGGTATCTCCATCACTTCATGAAAAGTTTCAATCATATTAAATCCATACAAAACCATTTAAATTGAAATTAAAATCAGTCAAAATCTAAAGTTTCATCTGCAGCATAGTAATATCAAATAGTATTCTTTGTTACTCACTGCTTATATGAATAACTAATTTAACAATTTATGAATTATAATGCTATTTATCCAAACCTTTCTCCCAGCACATCATTTAAATTATTATCTCTTAATGACCCGCCTTTCTGTACTTTTGCTCCATACTCCAGCCATCTGCGACATAATCATGTTGTTTTCGAGTGCCCTGTTCTGCACGCAGAGCGCTCACGTCTTTTTTCACTACTTCACTCCGTAAATATTCCTCTGTATTCCTACCACATGCTTTCCGCCCAATCACGCTCCACCGTTTTCGCTACTATTGATTGTATGTTAATTTTGGGCTGCTTGTATGATTCCGCCTGGTAAATAATTGTTGAGATTAATTTTTTTTCACGAAATTTCTGATGAAAAAAAAAAAAATTTAAATAAATAATAAATAATAATTTAAAAAATACTACTTATGTTATAAAATAAATGAAATAGAATATAGATTATTATTAGAGCTCGGAGGTTTTAGGAGTCGCATATTGTTCAATATGCTTTCGATTTATATCAAACCAAGCTAGAAATCCGAGCTATACTAGCGTGAATTGAAAAATTGAAAATAAAAATTGCATATTTTGCATATTTGATCAATTTTCAGAAAAAAGTGCATATTTTGTTGATTTTCATATGCATATGTTTATGCATAGGTATTTAATAATTTGTAAAAATAAAATTGATTTTTTTTTTGTTTCTTAATTTGTATATTTCAATTAATAATGAAAAAAAAAACTCAAAATCATCAAGTAGAAAGTATTAAAACATATATGTTTTTCGTAGTTTCAAAAATACTGAAAAAATATTTCATATTTTATTTTCAGCTCAATAAGATATTAAAATGCCAATCAGTTATTCACTTTGTCAGTTATAAATAGTTTTTGTGTATTTTTTTTAAGGTATATTATTAATTTATTAACAACACCAGTAGTATTTTTTATTTTTTTTAGAATTGAGAGTAATTTTTTTGCATATTTAACATTTTCAATGTATATTTTGAACTTTTTTCGTGTATATTAACCCTTTTTAGCTCATACATCTTTCGAGCCCAGAGGCGGTTTGAATGTATTATGCTTAGTGGTGCAAGACAATATATAGACACCCATCCACCCACCCCCTTCATCCTAGAAATTATAAATAAATATTTTTTATAAGTTTTTTCATATACCTAATTTTCTTCAGTTAAGTTGTTTACACTTATAATAATAATGATTGTGCAATGATTTTTTACTTACTTTTTTGTTAATAAAACAATAAAATATATACATTGTGTTGACCACCCACCCACCCACCACCCTAATATTGGTGGTGCAGTGCACCAAAAACAGTATACTCAAACCGCCTCTGTTCGAGCCTTAATTATTATTATTATTATTATTATTATTATTATTATTATTATTATTATTACCTCAGTCCCAGTTACCTCTGGTCTCCTTTCTTTTTATAATTTAACTTAACCTCACTAAAAATATTTTTGCTTACATGCATAAAATAATGCTTCGATGCTGATTTACATTGTTAATTATTTTACAATTATTTTCTTAAATGCTATATTCATCTATTTCAACATTTTTGTATTTCTTATGAACTAAATTATTGTTGTTATTATTGCCTAATACTACAAACCTGTTGTTACAAAAAAAATGTGACTTCACATTTTAAAGTTACTCGGTCATTTACAATGATTTAGAAAATATTTATTTTTATAGTTTACATACGAACATACGAACATACGAGTACATAATAGGTAGGTACTGTAGTATGTTTGGGATATAAAAATAGATATTACAATTAAGTCATTGAAAGAAATAAGCTGAGACAACACAAGTGTGTATACCTAACATATAAAGGACAACAAAATAGGTACATTAGTTATTTTATTCATATATAGTTGAAATATCATATAATATAATGATATCTCATGTTTTTGCTTTTAAAATTCAAACACTGATTTTGGTTTTGTTTTTTTTTCCATTTTAAGCATTAACATACACCATCACTTAAATCTACTATAATTTACATAAATTTAAAATATCACTCTTACGCAGGTGTTTCAATTGATTTATCTATTATATAATATTATATATAATGCGTTGTTAACAAGCGTATATTTTTGTTGTATTGATATAACATAATGGACATTCATCAAAGTGATATTATAAAATGAGGCAAATTACAATCGAATAGGAAAGTACGGAATTCGTCAAAACTTTGAATAACGATGAGTCGTACAAAAAATTGATTATAAAGTAAAAAAAAAAAAATATTGTATAAATAAAAATTGGCGAGTAATCCTTTGTGTTTCAACATTATATCGTATATTTAGTCATCTTTGTCGAACATACACAGCGTGATTTCAGCTGCTTTTTCTGCCAGTTCTCTAGTACTACTGGGCAAGAGTTTTACGATTCGTGACAAAACGTTTAATTCTTTCATAGTCACTCTGCATCGAGCGACCAATACTTGATTGATGACATTCGGTCTCAAACGACAACATTCAGCGATTAAACTCATTATGGCTATTTGTATTTCAGTCTGTTTTACGGTCAACAGTAGCGGCAATCGAAGTATAAACCCACATTCCCTAAATCATAATTAGATTATGCAGGCAGTGCAGTGCACAGTGATGTATAATATATTATTTTATACATATTTTACACATGCAGGTATCAGGGGCGTGCTCACGAGGGGGGTGTCATATACCCCAGTGTATTAAAAAAAAAAAAAATAAATATATATATATATATATATATATATATATATATATATATATTTATATGTGTATAATATATATATGATTTTTTGATTATAACTTCAGAATAAAAAAAATTCACATTAAAATCTAACAAATTAAAAATATTAAATTCAATATGTTTTAAAAATTATATAAAAATGGCAAATTTTTATCTGCAGAGTGTAGGTAATAAAACTTGAATTATTTTCTCTGTATTGTAGCCACCGAGATATAAAACAATATAGAGAAAACAGTATGGCTGAATTCAGAATCTGGCGAACTAATATTATAGAAAATGAAGTTTTAAAAACTTCATTAGATGCCTTTCAGTTATGTTTTTCCAATCCCAACCCAAATAAACTAATAAAAATATTACGGAAATTTCCAGTTTCTACTGCCACACTAGATGTTTTATTTTCAACATTAAAAATAATGAAAACATTTCTTCAAAATTCAATAACAGAGGTATATGTCAACTTTAAAATTTTATTAAATTCACTATACATTTAAAAAATTTTTATTTGCTATAGGCATGTCTAAATGGTTTGATATTATTAGTTATTCATAGAGACTTGAGTAGAATTAAAAGATAAAGTTGATAAAAAACCAAGAACAATTTATATTGTTCTATAGCTATCAATATATATTTTTTTTTTCATGTATTTTGTACAATGCAATTTTTTAATTACCTAGGTATAGATTAATTTATACATGTTACAACTAATTTATGTTTGGTAAATTTAACTGTCAATGAATGAAGTTTCTGCAGATAAACAATTATAATATTTTATTCACATGAATGTGGCCTTTCTGTTGGGTAACAACTTCTCGATTTTTGAAAATCCCCCCCCTGTTTGAAAACACTGAGCACGCCATTGGTAGGATCTATAATAAATTCATTAATACAACATATAATTTACCACAAATCGTTTTGACCTTTCACAGACCTGCATAGTAAACATAAGGTGTTGATACAACTTATTGCTATCTGTGTCGTCAATTCATGTTTTAAGTTTGGGTTTTGTTTTGAGGTTGAAAAAAGACTTTTCGATTGGTCCAGCATGCGTACCTGAAAATAACATAGTCGTCAATGTCGGCACGTTAAACATATTTTCAGTGGCCGTATACCAGAATGCGAATACCACCGATCAGGCGTATAAGTTTTCTGCCTTTTTTTAATCGAGAAATATTATGTAGCGTTTCCATACAATTTACAATAATTGAAGTTTAAATGAGTTATATCTAATTGAATATTTTATGAGGGTTTAATTACAAAAAAAACTCACCAAAAATTATACAAATAACCGTAAAATACGTAAACAGTATTTAAATAATAATTTATTATATTACACTGAAGCTTTACTCAGAATCGTTTTATACTAAAGAAATGAGTCATCATTTCTTTAAAACTTTATACATTCATCACCAATATTTTGTCCGACGACCGAAGGGACGATGGACGAACTTGTACCACCATTATCTCACTTACCAGCTTTTTTTAACATACATTTTAGATTCTGAACGGAGTGAAGAATGTATTGATTTTACAATGATGTGTGTTTTTTTTTTTTTTTTTTTTTATTTTTTTTTTTTTGTGTCTGTCGACACGATTTGGGGCAGTAAAAATTCTTCGATTGCCTTATAGAGCAACTTTTCTGAAAGGAAATTGAATCTAGTTGGTACTTTGGGGGGTCAAAAGTTAAAAATTTTCAATATTTTTTTAACGCGCCGGGAAAAACCCTTAAAAAATGGGGGAAAAACGGTATATTTTACGCAAAACCAGTTTTCGACAAAATCAAATTTTTTATTTTGCTATAACTCAAAAACTAATCGATGTAAATACTTGAAATTTTCACCAAATGTTTAGATTAGCGTTCTCTATACACTGTTAAATTTTCAAAGTATTTTGACTTTTATTGAGCTAATTATAGACAATTGAAATTTTCAATTTTTTTAAGTATTTTTTTTTAAAATAACGATAAAATTTTATTTTTTTGCCAGAAAATCTTGAAAATTTAATACAAGGTTTCTTATAAGTTGTTCCATAACTGATAAAAAAAAATCCAAAATCGTAAGTCACAATTTTTTTTTATAAGTGCTCAAAGTTCCAATTTATACGAAATATGTAAAAATTGCGAAAATTTGCAAATAATTTTGTTGTTGAAAAATCGTAAAATTTTTTTCTTTTATAACTAAGTTTTGAAAATTTGGTACAAGGTTTTTCATTAGTTTTTCTTCAATTATCTGCAAATAAAACTCTACCGGATTCAGACAAAAAAATTTTATGAGTGTTTGAAATTTAAATTTTTACAAAAACACGTTAAACAACGGTTTAGCCTCAAACGATTTTTGCTATTTGTTTTTTTTTCAAAAAGTATAAGTTGTAGAAACTTGAAAATTGTATCAGTTGTTTATATTGGCATTATCTTTATATAATTTTATTTTCAAACGATTTCGCTCATTTTCAATCAATTTATAGGCATTTGAAATATTCGATTTTTTTAATTTTTTTTTTTATAAATGTTGATAAAAAAAATGTAGCTCGAACGAAATACTTGAAAATTTAATGGAAGGGTCCACATAAGTTGTTCTAACTCCCATTCAAAAATTATAAAAATACAAAGGCACAACATTTTTTTATAAGCGTTTATAAGTGCTAATATTGACAAAATTCGTCAAAATCATGTATATTTGCTATGTATTTTGTAGGTAAAAATTCATAAAAAATTTTTTATTAGAAGCTAACAATTGAAATTTTAATACAAGGTTGGCCATAAGTTCAAACAGTCAATATTTGACAATTTTTACAAAATCAAACCTTTACACCTAAAATAACAATTTACCGTAAAATAATTTTGGATTTATGCTATTTTTCTTTAAGTACTCGTTATAGAAATTTTAAACTTTTACTAAGTGCTTAAATTGGAATTTTCTTTCCATAGTTTAATTTTTTAAATATTTTGCTTATTTTTAAACTATATATATATATATATATATATATATATATATACGTATACATTTGTAACTCTGTCATTTGTAAACTTGTATGAGTGATTCAAAAATTATTCAAATACATAGGCACAATTTTTTTTTATATGCAGTTGAAGTTCAAAAATCGACAACATTTGTAGTTGAAAATGTATAAAAAATTTCTATTCAAAGTTAAGAAATGAAAATTTAATACAAGGGTGTTCATAAGTTTTTCTTTGCAAAAAGTATAAAAATATCATGATCGGTTCAATTAAAAAATTTTAACGGGCGTCTGAAACTGTAATTTCTACAAAAATTCAGGCGTTAAATTACGATTTACTATAAACATATTATTCACTGACAATTCATCTTCGTTCAGAATCGTTTTAGATTCTGAACGGAGTGAAGAATGTATTGATTTTACAATGATGTGTGTTTTTTTTTTTTTTTTTTTTTTTTTTTTATTTTTTTATTTTTTTTTTTTTGTGTCTGTCGACACGATTTGGGGCAGTAAAAATGCTTCGATTGCCTTATATAGCAACTTTTCTGAAAGGAAATTGAATCTAGTTGGTACTTTGGGGGGTCAAAAGTTAAAAATTTTCAATATTTTTTTAACGCGCCGGGAAAAACCCTTAAAAAATGAGGGAAAAACGGTATATTTTACGCAAAACCAGTTTTCGACAAAATCAAATTTTTTATTTTGCTATAACTCAAAAACTAATCGATGTAAATACTTGAAATTTTCACCAAATGTTTAGATTAGCGTTCTCTATACACCGTTAAATTTTCAAAGTATTTTGACTTTTATTGAGCTAATTATAGACAATTGAAATT
The DNA here is from genome assembly GCA_027580255.1 of Therioaphis trifolii. Taxonomy (NCBI): domain Eukaryota; kingdom Metazoa; phylum Arthropoda; class Insecta; order Hemiptera; family Aphididae; genus Therioaphis; species Therioaphis trifolii. The sequence continues at coordinate 79,664,974 of CM050405.1, read as the reverse complement.
TTCAATTTTTTTAAGTATTTTTTTTTAAAATAACGATAACATTTTTTTTTTTTGCCAGAAAATCTTGAAAATTTAATACAAGGTTTCTTATAAGTTGTTCCATAACTGATAAAAAAAAATCCAAAATCGTAAGTCACAATTTTTTTTTATAAGTGCTCAAAGTTCCAATTTATACGAAATATGTAAAAATTGCGAAAATTTGCAAATAATTTTGTTGTTGAAAAATCGTAAAATTTTTTTCTTTTATAACTAAGTTTTGAAAATTTGGTACAAGGTTTTCCATTAGTTTTTCTTCAATTATCTGCAAAAAAAACTCTACCGGTTTCAGACAAAAAAATTTTATGAGTGTTTGAAATTTAAATTTTTACAAAAACACGTTAAACAACGGTTTAGCCTCAAACGATTTTTGCTATTTGTTTTTTTTTCAAAAAGTATAAGTTGTAGAAACTTGAAAATTTTATCAGTTGTTTATATTGGCATTTTCTTTATATAATTTTATTTTCAAAAGATTTCACTCATTTTTAATCAATTTATAGGCATTTGAAATATTCGATTTTTTTTATTTTTTTTTTTTATAAATGTTGATAAAAAAAATGTAGCTCGGACGAAATACTTGAAAATTTAATAGAAGGGTCCACATAAGTTGTTCTAACTCCCATTCAAAAATTATAAAAATACATAGGCACAATTTTTTTTTATCTAAAGTTCAAACGTTTACGCTTAATCCGGACAGCCATTTATAATACGTAAATTACGCTAGTTTATGTTATAGATTAAAATAAACAAGAAAACGAATTCTAAAAATACATATCCTATAGATGCGGGTTATTTCGATTACATATTTATCACATAGCTTATGCCATAGATTAAAATAAACATGAAAACGAATTCTACAAATTTCCCATAAATTCAGGTTATTGCGATTACAAATTTATAATTTACGATTTTTGGTTATTTTGTTTAATCCGGACTTTCAATTATTTGGACAACCTAGAGCCCCATATAGTCCGAATTAATGAGGTTCTACTGTACTATATTTTCTGACGAACCTACCTGTAATGAATATTTGTAATAAATATTATAAATCATTATTACTTAACCTTAACGAAATAATTGCATCGGACTACTGATGAATTCAATATTATGATTTATGAAAGTATGACAATAATCATTAAAATGTTTGCATAATCCTATTCCCGAATTTCAATCAATATTAATTATAATAATAACTCCTATTTTATTTTTAATCGGTTAAAATATATTATATTTTAAACTATAATATATTGTACAACATGATATAATTAATTGTATCATGCAGATCAACTTGAAGTTGGTAAATTAGAAGCGTTACTTGTTTATATACGCTAATTACGCTTCAACATAGGAGGCAGTAGGGCGAACGCACTGTAGCGACCTTAGCGGATTATTATTCAAATGGCGACAATAAGCGAATCACACTGGTCGAGCAGTTTTATATGTTCGTGGTCACATAATATAACAGAAACAATATTACAGAATGGTCACTGATAAAATTGTTTACAGGCAGCATTGCACGAAAATATCTTGAGTCACTCAGTTTGGTTGAACAGTGGCACCAGTTCATGAATAAAATAATACGGTACTATTTATACAGTCAATAACAGTTATACTACCATTAAACCACGTGTTGTTATCGCTTATCGTGATAACCTAAAACCGAGAAACTTATTGGTGTCAATACTATTATAGTACAAACAAAAAAACATTTCTACAAAATTGTCACTTTTGTATACCCACAGTGACTGATTCTCTGTTATCTGCTGGCCGTCCAAAAGTGTCCTCCCTCTGATGACAATAATAATAATGGCACTGTAGTAGGTACATAATTATAATTATTTTCAAATTGTTATTGAGTGATGAGTTAGAACTTCTGTTTTTGTTTAAACAATTTCAACGTTATACATTGTTTTGTTAATATGGTTCAATCAAATAATCAAGTGATTAGTTTAATTTATCAACGTAACTGTTGCATCCAAAAGACAATACAACGAGTTGGTTCTTGTTTCGTCAAGGTGAGTTTACATTTGTCATGTAATTGCTTTAATAATGATTTCTTTGTAAGAATTAAATATTAGTTGTAATCATGTGTGATTAATATTTTAGATTCTGAACAGAGATTATTTGTTTTTAAACCGATTCGTCGGAATGAAATATTTTTGGACCAATACCTCAAACATTATAACTGTAACCGATTTGATTATGGTCAACTTTGCTATGTCTAGAAATTTAGAGACCATACAATGACTACAATTACTAACATTGTTGTACTATTTTGGTTAGTAGGTACTTCAAAATGGTCATAATTTGTGACACATTTATCTATTACTTTTTAATACTATTTTACTTATTTATCATAGTTCAATTTAATTATGAGGTCCTATAACCCTGAGGAGGCAGATTTAAAAATGATGTACCTACTTATTTATAGATGTACACATTATCCATGCCTACTGCAACCAGCAAAACTTATTCACAAGCAACTAGGTAGTCAACGTATCATAAGACCAGGTACTGTAACATTTTGTTTATTCTATAGGTACAATGTGTTGTTTTTTAATAAACCAAGTTGAATGAAGGATGTAGAAAAAAAAACAAAAAATAAATATAATATAGTGTTTTTTATTAAAAATTATTATGTTTTTTCAATTTCCATTTCGTCTTCTGGCTCTGTGTCCTATAACAGAATTTAATAGTATTTTGTATTTACTATAATTTTAGTAACATTGTATACCTATACATCAAACTTGTTTTCCAGTGCATTTGTGTTTGAGGGTTCTAGTTACATTATTTATTTATTTTTTATACAGATTTGTGTCATATTTCAGGTTTTTTTTTTTTGGAGGGGGATGGGCGAGGTGACTGTTCAGTTACATTATATTCATAATCAGGGCCGGTTTTAAGGGGGGGCACCGGTGGGCAATTGCCCGGGGGCGGCAAAATTATCTCAGATAAAATAAACAAAAAATTAATTTTTTTTTGTTAAGAGGAAGATTTCTAAAAAATGATACATTTAATTATTATTTATTTTTTAAATTCACATATGCATACATTTTTTTTACCTATATTTTATCATTTTAAATAAAGAAAAAAAAATAAACGTTATTAACTAAGTAGGTAGGTACCTAATATTATTAAATATAAGTGGGGTTTATATTTACTAGTAAAACTAGACGTATAGTATAGCTGCGTTGGCCGTATTGGCAAATCAGAATTGTCGATTGTGGGAATTATTAAAATAAAACTATTTTAAACAATAGTCGATGACGACTGTTCAGGTTTCTAAGAAATATGTAAAATGTTTAAATGTAGATACTAATAATTTTGTGTTGTTGATTGTTGACTGCTAAATAAAGATATTGATAATTTATTTTATTTTGTCACCATATGAAGCAAATCGTTCTATACTTTTATTATTATTGTGCAAGTATATGTTTGACAGTTTGAATTGATAATTTGAATATTATTCTAATTTATTATAAGATAAGTTGATTTAGTTTATTATAAATTATAATATTTAATACCTACATAAGATTCAGAAGTTGTTACAATTGCATATTGTAGTACTTTACTTACCTACTAAAATACATTTGTGTCATTTCATATCATACAACTTGCTAAACTCTATATGTCTGTTACTATTACCTACATACTCTGTACCTACATAATTTAAATCTCTCCAAGTGAACTAATATAATACAAATAAGAATTTATTGTTTTTTGAATTGTTATATAAAATAAAATATTATTATTATATTATTTATAATATAAAAATAATGTGAAATTAAAACTTTCAACTTTATAATTGATATTGTAAGGTTGTGCCAGTTGAGGTAGGTAAATTACAATTAAACAGTTTAGGTTCACTTCAATTACATTGTAAATTTACATTCAATTATTGGATATATATATATATATATATATATATATATATATATATATATATATATATATATGTTTATATAATTATACATTATGCATATGAATTGAATGCAGTAATTTAGCCATATTAGTAAATTTTTTAGTTGAAATTATACTTTAATGGCGCTAAAAAGAGTCAAAGCTAGTGGTGCCTGCAATCGTAAGGAGGCAAAAAAAAAAGAAGGAAAAAATTAATGAAGTTATAAAAAAAAACAAGCAAAATAAATACCATGTTTAAACTTAAAAGAGAAGAGCATAGTGAGAACCATGGTAGCTTGGACAATGTTGATCACAATATAAAGTAAGTTTTCATTTATGATATAAATATATAATAGATTATAATAATAGTAATTATAATTTACGGTTGAATTTGATTTTAGTGAGCCTTCCTCAGTTGAAGCTGTTGTTACAAGTGAAAAACATGATATTAATTACTCTGAAGTGTTAGAAATACCAGGGTATGTATTTTATAATGTTTTATTTTTAATTAAAACTTGTACAGAATAAATAAATTCACATTGAAAAATCTTTCCGAAACAAGATGGTCTGCTCGGGAAGATGCATGTAAAGCTCTTAACCAAAATTAATAAAAACGTTCAAAATATTAATAAAAAATTACTTAAAAAATCAACCACCTTTGTTGAAAACTACTAACAATTTGAATGAAAACAAAGTATTTTGCCTATGAATCATATATTACCTATTTAGTTTTCTAAATAGTAATTTAAGTTTTCCTGCCATTTTGTTGGAGGGGGCTGTATTCCCTTTAGGTTCTCCCATGGATATGTCACTGGTAAATATATTAAATGAAGACATGGTAAAAATTGTCACTGAATTAAGTATAATTATAATTATATTCAAATATTATATAAGGCATAGTGATATATATCACTTAAGGCATAGTGAAGTTAAACTTACAGGGCTGCCACTCTGTCATTTTTCTCACTTTTTGTCACTATTTCCGTAAAATTGTCACTTTTCTCACTTTCTTTACACCTACATAAGATCTTAATCTAATATGTCTTTTTTTATTACTATTTATCAACAAAAAAATTTAATTATGATATAATTATTATAATGATAATATATTATTATTTTATAGATAATTTTATTATAATGGATTTGTATATTCCCACGAATTAAAATATATTAAAATATCCTATAGAATATTTGAAATATTATGGAATAACAAGATAGCGCTCGAATCGCATATCTTATTTCGTGATTGAGCTAGATACGTTATCAGGATTAAGTTGTATTATCTAATACAATGGAAAGCCGGATAATAATATGTATAACAAAGTTAAAAATGTTTTTATTTAAGTCAGATTATTTTATTTTTTGTTTAATTTTAGTGTTTAACAAAGTTCATTTGGTTACTAATGAATAATGTCTTTATAATAATGTTATATTTCAATAAATGTTTTTGTACAAAGTCGACGGTTTTGGTCACTTTTTTCAAGAAAAAAAGTCACTTTTTAGAAAATAAAAGTCACTTTTCTCACTTTTAAAATTATAAACACAGTGGCAGCCCTGAACTTACTTAAGTTTCCTACATTCATCTAACAATTCCCACAGGTCTTGTACGGTCTTCTGGAATTTAAAAATTTTAAATATTGATAGTTTAGAATTAAAATTTCCAAACACATTACTTCATGCACAGTAAAGCTTATTATATATGAAATTAGTTCTAAAATACATTGATAGAAATCATTTGGGAAAGATTAGGGAATTATTAGAAATTATGTTACTGGTCATTTTTAAAGATTGTTTTTGTATTGAAGAATTAAGTTGTTAGTTAAATAATAATTTTAAAGTTATAATGCCAAAAATATTGAAATTAATATTATGTTATATTGAATGAAATAATTACCGGTTTTTTTGACTTTTTGTGCCAACATTCTTTCTTATGTTTCTTGTGGCAAATATTGCATCCTGGTGAAACAACAAAATACATTATTGCTTAAGTCATTAAAAAATAAATATCTAATATATACTAACTTTTTGCTTGCATTTTTGTATTTCGGCATCTGCCGAAATGCTTTTTTTTACATGTACTGCATTCTTCAAAAAATTAAAATAAATTGGATAGGTATTTTAAATTAATTACATAACATTAACATTAGGTATTCAATATACATACTAGGTTTTTTTTCTTTTTCTTTTTCTTCATTGTCTAAATGAGAAAATGAAATAATTAATAAACCAATTGAAAGTTATTATTTACTTTGGCATGCTAACCTTTTTTTTTTGGTGGGTCCAACCCAAAGTAAAAATTGTTTATAATTGTTGTCATCTATATAACACATAAATAACAGTTTTCAATATTTAATTATGGAATTGATAATTTTAAGCAATTATAAAGCATTCAATATTCACAACCCAAAATGTTGAACAATGGTATTGTGTTAGGCATAATGAATAAAATAATAAGGTATCTGCATAAGATAATAAATATTATGCTGAACACTGTGACCTACCTATTGTGACTTAATTAAGTTGGGCAAGGGACAATCAGTGATGGCATCAGTGACAATATTACACAGAATACAGATATATATTTTTGAATAATATTTTTGGATTAAAATTAGTAAAATGAATTAAGTTTACAAAATACTAATTATAGTAATTATGTTCTATAACATAATGAAATATATTTAAATATATGATATATATATAATGTTTATGATGAGTTTCAAATATAATTATCTGCAGAAATTATTAAAAGCATTTGTATTTTCCAATTTCATTTAGAAATATATTTATAATGATATTCAAATATTTTTCTCAATGAGTCCTATTATGAATTTTTTTTCATTGTGGGAACTTAAATTTAATATAGTAATTAGGGCTCTTGGTTTGGTACATGTATTGATATACACGTGTACACGTATTCCGAACATTAAATAATAATATGTATTAATACACGTGTTGTTAAAGTTCGTGTACACGTGTATTAAAAGTTTATATACCCGTTATTATAATTACCCGTGTAACAGAAACTTGTATACATTTTTTTTTTAAATTAATATGGCCGTAATATTCTGACGAATGAAATACAATTTTCGCGTACTGAGTTAAAATATTTCTTACAAGTATGTCGTTTGTTATCGGCTGATAATTGACGTTTACAGATAGGTTAACCTAGTACGGCAATCTAGACTTCATATTTTAAACTTTAATTTAATTTGTATAGTGTTTTTACTGTAAAATATATTATAGTACAATCGTATAAATAAAACTCAAATTAATATTTATTCATTTATTGTTAAAAAAATTGTTTCCTATTTGAAAATTAAATTAAATTTTGTGTTTACTTTGTGTAAACAACAATGGGGCACGTGCCTCTGTTACCCATCCTTGTATCCACCACTGATCATAACGTACGGACTTTTAATACACGAGTACACGGACTCTAAATACACGTGTACACGTGTGTTTTAATAACACGCACTTTAGCACCGTGTCTAAAAAACACGTACGGAATGTGTTCTTAAATACACGTGTAATAGAGACCACTAATAATAATATATATTCAATTGTAATCCTGAAACTCAAGTCTGATATAAATTTGTTCTCGAAAGAAGTTGCAACTAGCATGCTATTGTTATCTTACAAAACGTATTTAACATATGAGTGGATTAAAGCCATAGTGGTGTAAGTCAAATTTTTGTTAACATAAAAGTTATGTATTGTAAGCATATTTTCATACATCAATTTATTAAAAGGCAAAGTAAAGTAAGTCGTAGCTCATGATCTCTACCATTGCAGTACTCCCTCGTTAACACGAACTTGACGGGACCGAAAAATGACTTGTTCGTGTTAAAAAAATGTGTGTAAACCGATATGTTTAATACGAATTTGTTTTCGTTAAACGATTTATATTTTATAATTTAAAATTTTTATTTTATAATTAAAATTTTTAGACTAAATTGAAACTTACGTTATGGAGTATTAGATGGTTTAAAAAAGTCGGTGATGGGTTTTTGAATGTACGTAACTTGATAGTTTTACAAGCACTGTTTTCTGATGCTGTTCAACTAGTCATCGAATTTGCAATCCACATCTGCACTCAGTGCACTGCAGTGCAATGGTTTGGGAAAATTAATAATTAATAAAATAAAAATAGAAAATGGAATTTTTCTGTTCGTACTAATAAACAAAATTATATTATGGTTTCTAAATTTTGTTCGAGTTTCGTGTTAACCGAAAAATTCGCGTAAACCGAGAAAATAAAAAAAAACCTATCTTAAAGTATGTGGTATTTTTCGGGACTGAAAAATTGGTTCACGTTATCCAATAATTTGTGTTAACCGAGTTCGTGTTAACGAGGGAGTACTGTATATGGCGCTACAATTTTAACCAGAAGTAATTCAATGGTTTCATTAACAGTTAAAGTGGTGTAAGAAAAATGTGACTTACACCACTATTACTTTAACCCACTCATATCTAACATAACTATATGCATTTAAATAAATCCTAATTATGTGTCAACATTAAGCATCCAGTTAACATTAAAAACATTTTAAAATAAAGTTATGTCAATATTTTACTTACTTTAAATGTAGGCAGAAAATTAAAAAAAAAAACAGAATCTAAATCTAAAAGAAAATTAAATTGGTAGGTACCTATTTCTTCTTTCGAAGTAAAACGACGAATAGTCCAAATATTTTCGGCTGCTTCCGTTCGTACTTAAATAATATTATCTTAATACATATTATGTTAGTGGTTTATCCCTCTTATAATGTGTTTTATCTTATTTTATCATTATCGTAATTTTGCCTTCACTCGCGATATAATGCTACACGTTTCTACCGATATGCTGTTCGATATAGGTCTAATTCATAGATATGTATTGTAATAAATAACATTTTGGACTTTTGAAATTGCAATCGTTATCTTAAGAATTAAGTAATTGCCTACACGCGCAACAAAATATCAAAAGTACTTTTTTTTCTATATACCTTCGTCCCTACCTATAGCTATTGGAATCAACTCGTCGATTAGGTACATATTTTATTTTTATTTTCGATTTGGGGTGTTTGTAGCTGTCGATGCGAGAGGTGCTTTTTTTCAATTTCTTCGCGTACCCATCAAACACATTGTTTTTCCGGTGAGTAACTGCTTAAGTTTTTTATAATGTTAGTAGGTGTACATAGGTGCAGTAGCGTATTTACGGGATGTGATTCCCGGATCACATCATTTTATTTTTTGTTATTTGTTAATTGTTGATATTTTGTTTATCATGCCCTAGAGCCGTACTTAGATTCTGAACGATATATATTTATTATTATAAAGGTATTTAATAAATAACCTTCTTCTTTTTCATAATAACCATGTTAGTTCATATTTGCCCATATTAGTGGACCTAACGTCAAGGGCGGATACAGTGGCCCTAAACAGTGAGGGGAGGGCAATTGCCCCCATTGCCCTCCCCCTTGTATCCGCCCTTGCATAACGTAATTGTAAAAACCCCATTACATTGGTATTTAAGTATTTAACTATTGATGATATTGCACAAAACTCAAATTATAATTATAATTTGTTCGCAACGTGTTTTTGGTTGATATGTACATCTCATTATAATTAAATTGTATATTTATTATTTGACTCGAATAATGGTTTTAACACGGATATACCTACGGAAAATAAATATTTTACTGATACCGTATATTAAAAATATTCAGTTTTTAATTGAAAATAAATTATATAAGCTAATTTCTTTTTAAATAGTCGATAGTTTTATGAATTGATGTAATCTAATCAAAGCCCTTTTAATATTACATATGAGTTGTAATAAGATTTATTACCTAATAATTAGTTGTTAGAAATGAAACTTAGTTACAATAAAATATTGTTGAAATAAACAAAATTCAAAATTTTAAAACACTATCCGTTAACCTATATAATGTTATCTGGATATTAAATAATTACTTTTCGGAACTTTCTAGTTACTGATCAATCTAGTTACTTCACAATAGAAAATGTCTGCTCACATATATATGTACTTGCAAATGCCGCTATAAGTTTTTTTTGCGAATTGCCTGATTCCAGAGAATGTAGATATTGGAAGACAACTATAAAATTTAGGCAAACCAATTGCTTCCCGAAAAGAACTTTTTAGAACCTCGTCATTTTGAAGTTCAATGACTTCCATTTGTAAATCATTCTTGACATTATTTATGTCCACATGAAAAGGATTCTGGAATAATTTTTTTTTATTTATCGTACTTATAAAAATCATCAAATTTTGTTGAAAATTAATTTTGCAATTGTTCAATAATATTGAGAAATTTAGGTTTAATTAAATCCCACTGCAATATCATCAATATCTTCGACTCCGATTAGATAATAATAACAATGTTATTGATTAAACTGGCTATATAACTAAATAAAATTAAACATAAAATATTAACAATTAGATTAGATTTTATTTATAAAGAAAAAATAATTGAATAATATTGAAAATTTTATGAAAAATTGTATTGAACAAAAATAAAACAGAAAAATTAACCACCTTTGTGCGGGCCATTAAAAATTGCTTCGCGGGCCACGGGTTGCCGACCCCTGTTCTAGTATATGATTACAATCGTAAAATTATTGCCGACACGCGCAACGTATGATAGTAACAAAATACTCTTTGGTTTTTGTTATACCTATTACAGAATTAAATAACTAAAAATAACTAAAATTAATAATTCCTGTAGTAACACAAAATTGCGAAGTGATCAAATTAAATTGTTGTTGGCGAAAATTGTTGGTTTGAAAATTTTTAATTTTAAAAAAACATTACAAAATATGATTTTTAAATTTTAAATAATAATTATATATTCACTGCCGATTTGACATCGACACAACTATGAATGTGGTCAGGGTCGGGGACTCGTAGTATGCTATAATAAGGCGCGTTTTTAATACTTATTTTCTTGGGTTTCATTATTGCAAGTAGCAAAACCCTTACAGCAGTACGCCAGTACAGCACCTCCCATTAATATGTACATGATTCTATTTTTATCTTAGTTTCAATACCCTGTTGTCCAGTCCACTATTTTTAACTCCCAATTAAATTTTCTTTGCTTTTTGAACGCTGTTACATGCCGGTTCCTGTAGCCGAGTGTTTCCCAACCTATGGGTCACGACCCTAAATTGGGTCGCAATATATTTTTGATGGGTCGCTGTTCGATAATTACAATATTTACAAGTAAACATTATAATATCGAAAATAAATAATTTTAACTCAAAATTGATTAAAAAATTCTGAGGTTATATGTTTTATTTAATATTTGATGTTATTTTTATTTTGAAGAATATTTATTTATAACTAAAACTAATCTCTATATATAACATAATTAAGTATTCGTTATTCAGTATTCTGTTATATTAAATAATAAAATTATTTTTAATTTTACTATATATTATGGGATACTTGATTTTTTTGGTGTGTATCAAAAATGACTACCTATAATATAAAATATAATAGAAAGAATATTTGTGAGTCGTCATAGCAAAAAGGTTGGGAAAAACTGCAACTATAGCAATAGCCACTCCTTCAATAAGGTTTATTTAAAATGCAAAGATAATTGGTATCGTATTTACATATTTCTTGCAAGATATTATTTTTTGTTTCCTAAAAAGTCTTTGTCTGTGGGCGCTATTACCCTCCATATTTTTTTTAGCAAAATAGAGACAAATGAAGTTAATCTTATACTTAAAATAACATAAATTGTTATTAATTTAATCATTAATAATAAGTCAATTAAATATTTAGGTATCTATTAAAACCTTAAGATACTGTTCATTATGACCAAACTATTAGTGATAATAAATACCTATATCTTATGTTTAATAAAGTAAATTAATAAATTAGAAATAACATATCATCTGTGTTAAACCCACTAATGTCAAAAATGACAAGTTATATGTATATGTTATGCTACTAATATTTAGTTATTTGTTTTTAAGATTCTTTTATATATCTTATTTTATCATTATCGTAATTTATTGCCTTCACTCGCGATATAATGCTACACGTTTCTACCGATATGCTTTTCGATATAGGCCTAATTCATAGATATGCATTGTAATAAATATCATTTTGGACTTTTCAAATTGCAACCGTTATCTTTAGACTTAAGTAATTGCCGACACGCGCAACAAAATATCAAAAATACATTTTTTTCGTTGACTCCAAAAACCGCACACTTTTGGTAGGTTAAAACCGAACACATTTAATAGGATAAAACCGCACAATTTTAAAATTGTCGTATCCAAAAACCGCACAGTTATGATTTTGACCCCAAAAAGGTCGATAAACAAAAAACGCATATGTAATGTATAATTCGTAATTTGTAATTCATAATTTAAATCAATAATTCATATTTATAAACTCATAGTTCATAAAAAAAAATGTATATATTTAAAAAAATTATACCTATAAGATTAATTAAAGTCAACTTTAAAATGTATATATTAAATAATTTAAAATATTAATTAAAAAAAAAGCTAACCGGATCGCCAGTCGTAAAAGCATGTTGAAACGTCTACAAGATCCGGAAATTAAAAAAGCTAACCGGATCGCCAGTCGTAAGAGCATGTTGAAACGTCTACAAGATCCGGAAACTAAAAAAGCTAACCGGATCGCCAGTCGTAAGAGCATGTTGAAACGTCTACAAGATCCGGAAATTAAAAAAGCTAACCGGATCGCCAGTCGTAAGAGCATGTTGAAACGTCTACAAGATCCGGAAATTAAAATGTAAAACTAAAAATTGTGTTATTTATTTTTAGTATATTCTTCAATTGACTGCATGTTGTAACCGTAGATGTACAATTTTTAATATAACACCGCCAAACCACATTTCCACTAAAATTGACTCCAAATTTTCGTTATTTAAAATCGTCAAGTAATAAGCACTTGCCCCTTTGTTACTTTCAATAATTTTAAAATTCATTATAAAAATTTAAGATATTAACGTTTTAACAATAAATTATAGACGTAAGTATACTAAACAAATCGAGACCGACTAATACAAGTGACAATTAAATACTTGATTATTGAATAGTACATATCTTATTTTTTTCACTAAAAATAGTGTGTGGTTTTAACCCACTATAAATTTATGGTAATTTGTTATACAATGACCGATAAGCTGTGTGGTTTTTGGCTTTCGACCTTTTTAGGATCAAAATCTAAAGTGTGCAGTTTTTGGATGCAACCATTTTTTTCTATATACCTTCGTCCCTACCTATAGCTATTTGAATCTACTCGTCGATTAGGTACATATTTTATTTTTAATTCCGATTTAGGGTGTTTGTAGCTGTCGATGTGAGAGGTGCTTGTTTTCACTTTTGTATACCTATCAAACACATTGTTTTTCCGGTGAGTAACTGCTTAAGTTTATTATAATGTTAGTAGGTGTACATAGGTGCAGTAGCGTATTTACGGGATGTGATCCGGGAGTTTATCATGCCCTAGAGCCGTACTTAGATTCTGAACGATATATATTACTTATTATTTAGGTATTTAATAAATATCCGGCCCACCTTCTTTTTCATAGTAACCATGTTAGTTCATATTTGCCCATATTAGTGGACCTAACGTCAAGGGCGGATACAGTGGCCCTAAACAGTAAGGGGGGGGCAATTGCCCCCATTGCCCTTCCCCCCTTGTATCCGCCTTTGCATAACGTAATTGTAAAAACCCCATTGCATTGGTATTTAAGTATTTAACTGTTGATGATAATGCACAAAACTCAAATTATAATTATAATTTGTTCGCAACGTGTTTTTGGTTGATATGTACATTTAGTTTTTGAAGTATGAAATATTTCACAAAAACGTGAAACATTTTTTATAAGTGTTAACTTGGAAAATGAAGAAGAATAGAACTCAGACATTGATATAGATAGTACTGAACTAGATGAACTAATGAATATGATAAATTCATAAAATAATATTATGATAACAATTATATTATGTTTATGGTTTTTATTTATAAAAATTATTATATTATATTAATTTTACGTTAAAAAAATTTTGAATGCTATTTTAAATGTATAATACCAAAAAAAACCATTACTAATGAGTAGGTAATGGGTAATTAGTGATTGGTTTCAGTAGTATAAAATTATAAAATTAAAATATGACAACTTTATACATACAAATAAAACTTATTTAAAAAAAAACTAAATTTGTTAAAATTCTGAAATATTTCATACATATTTCATTTTTTTAATTTCATGAAATTTTTAAACACTATGTACATCTCATTATAATTAAATCGTATATTTATTATTTGACTCGAATAATGGTTTTAACACGGATGTACCCATGGAAAATAAATATATTGTATACGATATACAGGGTGTCCCAGGTCTATTTGACTAATGCAATAACTTTTTTTCTATTCAATATTTTTAATTTTTTTTTTTTTTGTAATGATTTGTAGAGCCCTGCGCTATAATTTGTATATCTTATATTTTATTTTATTTTTTTTACAATAAAAATAAATAATTTAAATTTTGTATTTAATATTTTTCTAATAATCCAAGATAGCTATTTCATAAATAAGTATTTAAAAACCATTTTGGCGTTTAAAACTTTTAATTTGGTTAAGTCGTTAATTTTTAAACAATTTTCAAAGTGTGTTAAAATTCAAATTTATTTCTTGCTAATCACTGTTACTGCTGTAGTCGATTTTCAATTGTTTTTTTCCAAGAAACAATAAATTTGTTATCATTAAAAGGTAGGTCATTACATAATATTATTATACATTATTATATTTTATCATTATTTAACATGGTCACGTGGTGCATATCTTGAATGTTGATACTAAATTGTAGAAAATAATAAAATGTAACTCTGTAAATTAAATTTTTTAACTATCAAGTTCAGTTTTATTTCTTAGCATTAAATAATATAACAAATTAAATTAATATTATGAAACAATATACCTAACTAGTTAGTAGTACCTACATATCTCCAGTTTAAGTAAAAAACTTACTTTCAGCTATTTACTTATTGTCATTCAATAACATTCTCTGCTATACATGTATGTATATTGTTCTTTCATTAGTGACGCTAGCTGAAGAAAATAAAATAACCGACACCTAATAATATAAGTTAACAATTTGTTAGCTAAATGTTCAAAACAAATAAAAGTATAATTATAATAATACGCAACGGTTTGCAACTAGCAGAGTATTCATGTATAAAATAATACACTCTTAAGTGTTTCAAACAATTTAACCATCAGAAGAATAGGTATTAAATGTCACATATTATGCCATGTAGAAAATTATTGATTTTATATGTTATAAAAGTGAACTCTGGCAATATGTAAATCTTAAAAGGGATTTCAATTAAGCTTTGTATTAATTTTCTAATACAAGGAGATCTGCAATAAAACAACAATTAAGTGTTGCAACTATATTTTTTCTAGTAAAAATAAAAATAGATATAATAAATTACAACTAACATTTTAAATAAAAACCAAGATAATGTTAGCTATATTTTTAATTTATAGTATGAAAATGTTTTTTATGTTTTATTTATTAATGAATAACAAACTAAGGAAAATTAGTATTTATTTTATCTTTTATTCTGAAATTCTCAAAGGTTGAAGACCCTAGTCTTAAAAAGTACATTACAAGTTGACATTAAATACCTATTCGAACAATTTCAAATCATAAACTTAATTATTTCATGGGTTATTTTTTATTCTTAGTAATTATGTAAACATACTAACACACTATGAAATATTCAGAGAAATACTAAAGAAATAGGTAGTAATGTGTTTATCCATAACATTTATCTACACACTTTCAAGCTAATCAAAAATATTTCAGAATGCCCTTATTTTTCTGTTAAGTTAGTTGTTATAGGTATTTAATAAATTCTTACATTAATATTATTTTTTTTTTTCATAAACAGAGAGCTATAAATATGGTTAATATTGAATACATAAAGTTCCTGATGAACTAAATGACTAAATTTTAAATACTAATATTAGATATCTACTTACAGCTAACAATATTTTTATGATCTACAATTTATCCATTTACATTTTTTTTTTTAATAAAATAAAACATTTGATTTATGTTGTTTTATACTTAAGATGAACTGGTTACGATTGGACTTCTGATGGTTTTATGTATAGGTACATACAACTAGTTATAATAGTAACTATAGTAAGTATACAAATGTAGTATTAAAACAGCAAGGTACTAAGCATTAATTATACAACTAACTGCATGTGATTGAAAAATGAAATTGTTTGAACTCTCACCAAATATGCATACTTTTAATGTTGACATCCACCTAGATTATTTTCATTAACAGTGAGAATATAAATATTAATATTAAAATGGTTAGGTTGAAGTATAAATTAATTTAATACAAATGATACTCACATTTTAACAAAAATGTTATTTTGCTATTCAAATTAAATTAAAATCTTCAATTGTAGTACTATGTATAGGTAAACAGCATAATATTTAATTTTGAATATTTTTCTTGATAAGTAATTTGTAGTGTTGAGAATTTAAAATGTTATTATATGTTATGTATGTTTAATTTTTGATTTTTTTGTATCTAGTTACCAAAAGTTTATAAAGATATTAAAATAAAATAATTTTAACTTGCAAACTAATGATAATAATATGTACCTGTGTTCAAAGGCATTTCCAAAAATATTTTCTAAGAATTATTTTCAATCTAATAATTCCATGGTATTACAAGGTATTTCTCATACATTTAATACAATAGAATTGTCTTAAAATATGAGAAGACAAGTCTTAAGGTTTTTAGTGATTACGGCAAAATGTGATTGATCCATAAAATAATCCATATAAAAATTAAAACTTTAAATTTAAAAAGGAATTAAAGAATAACTATAATTAATATTCAAACCACATGTCATTTGTTTCATAATTCAAAATCAAAATGTTCTAAATTTTTTTAAACGTATTTAAATGATTGAACAATAAAATATTGAAACGCCAAAATGGTTTTTAAATACTTATTCATGAAATAGCTATCTTGGATTATTAGAAAAATATTAAATACAAAATTCAAATTATTTATTTTTGTTGTAAAAAAAATAAAAAATAAAATATACAAATTATAGCGCAGGGCTCTACAAATCATTACAAAAAAAAAAACTTAAAAATATTGAATACAAAAAAAGTTATTGCATTAGTCAAATAGACCTGGACACTCTGTATATACTTATATATGATAGGTATATTACTCTATTGAAGTATTATTAATTATTATTATTATTATTATTTAATACTATTATATTATCTTTATAAGCGTAATTATATATTTAAAAAAATTGTAATCTTGTTTAACTCTGTATGTATATAATTTCTGTATACTTTGTTATATGGTTTCTGAAAAATGTTTATCAAACCAGGAGGTAATATTATGTTAAGGCTAACTGGTGAATGCATTTTTATTTAAATTATGACACTGTGTAATACTTCAACAGTTCAACCACTTCCTAAAAAACAGACTACATGTGTAATTAAATATTAAGGGTCTAAGTCACTATGTCTCATTGATAATGCATTAATGACTATTACCATTTATTATAAATAATATAATATATGTGTAATAAGTATAATCAATGCTATTACATTTAATTGTTTTTATCGTATGGTTTTTGATTACATTGAACAATTTTGTTTTAGAACGTCAGAAATCTTGCGACATTTTTTATTGGAGATTTGCTGTGTTTAGTTAAAGTATTTACATTTTTTATCATGTTTTTTTTTGTACATATTTTAACTAACTATGTTTGTTTTTTTAGGTTGTCAGAAATAGTTTTTTTTTATTATTATTATTATTTTTTTTTTTTTTTCCCCAACTGTTTGGGAAGTCTTTTATCTGTTTGTAAATATATTAGGTTTAATTTTTTTTTTTCTATTTTTATTGTATTTTTTTTTTTAAATGGGACTAATATCGAAACGTGCTCTCAAAAACAAAGAAGAAAAGAAACGATCCCGTGAAAACGAAATTTTTCGTGCACATGAAGTTGAAAATGATAAATTGAGAAAACAAATATATCGTGAGTCCCAAGATATCGTTGTTACTAATCAAAGAAAATTGCTTAATTTGAAATGTACAAAAAAACGATTGCAAGACCCAGTTTTAAGACAAGCTAACCAGATTGCTAGTCAAAGGAGCATGTTGAAACGTTTCCAAGATCCGAAAATTAAAAAAGCACATCAGATCACCTGTCGTGAGAACATGTTGAAACGACTGCAAGATCCGGAAATTAAAAAAGCTAACCGGATCGCCAGTCGTAAGAACATGTTGAAACGACTGCAAGATCCGGAAATTAAAAAAGCTAACCGGATCGCCAGTCGTAAGAACATGTTGAAACGACTGCAAGATCCGGAAATTAAAAAAGCTAACCGGATCGCCAGTCGTAAGAACATGTTGAAACGACTGCAAGATCCGGAAATTAAAAAAGCTAACCAGATCGCCAGTCGTAAGAGCATGTTGAAACGTCTCCAAGATTCGGAAATTAAAAAAGCTAACCGGATCGCCAGTCGTAAGAGCATGTTGAAACGTCTCCAAGATCCGGAAATTAAAAAAGCTAACCGGATCGCCAGTCGTAAGAGCATGTTGAAACGTCTACAAGATCCGGAAATTAAAAAAGCTAACCGGATCGCCAGTCGTAAGAGCATGTTGAAACGTCTACAAGATCCAGTTGTAAAAAATTCCAACAAGGTGGCCAGTGTGAGGAACAGATTAAAACGAATGGAAAATCCCGTTTTCAAAAAAACATATCAATTGCAAAATGTTCATAACATGAGAAAGCGAAGATTACCATCAGATAGTAGTCTACGTCAAAATATATCCACTAAAAAGAAAACGCCAAATTCAATAGCCTATAGAAAACGAGAACGTCAAAAATTAAATGAAACCAGGCAGAGGGAAGATGTTTTGATTTCTGAATATATTTTAAAAAGGTCTCAAGGTTTATCAGAAAAATGTTTTTCGTGTCATAGATTACGTTTCCCATCCAGTGTAAATAAATGCAACTCTGATATCTTCAGTCGTTTGGGGATGTCAATTCCTAGTGATGCCAAGAGTACTGTAACGATATGTACAAGTTGTCATCCGCATATAAAAAAATCCAAAGTTCCTCCGTTGTACATAGGAAATGGTTATGAGTTAAACAGTGTTCCGTCTTCAGTTACGCAATTAAATCAAATAGAAAAGCAAATGGTTTCCCTTAGATTGCCGTTTATGAAAATATTCAAATGTCTTCGCAGTGATGGACAGCTAAAAATCAAAGGTAACGTTATCAACATTCCAATAGATCTGACTAAGACTACATCTATTTTGCCAAGGCGTGCCGAAAATTTAGCTGAGGTTAAGATGATGAAGGTAAAATTAAAAAGAAAATCATGCTTTAAACAACATTATCTCTATCAAAATGTTAGACCATCATTAGTAGTATCAGCATTGAATGATTTGATTAAAAAAACCTCTGTATAAAGATGCTGAAATAGACAAAGATTGGCTGGCACATGTGTCAGAAACAACAAAAAGTTTGGAAAACGGCTCAGATCACGAAAGTGAAGAAACAGACGATGAAGACACAAATATTGAACCAATCAATCCTGGATCAATGGACACGATGATTGAAAACTGTGATTTTGTTTCTTTTGCACCAGGAGAAGGCATGAAACCGTTATCTATTCTTATTGATGACCATGCAGAGGAAAAAGCTTTTCCTGATTTATTTGGTGGGCACCCACGCACAAATAAATCACCTTTAAAAAATTACTCAAAAGTAGTAAGGTCTGAACTGCTGAACGTAGATCGAAGGTTTGCATCGGACTCATCAAACCTGTTTTTTAAATGCAAAGTTTTAGTTCAAAAACTAATTGCAAGCAATGTGCAAATTGTTTTACGAAAAAACAAAAAAGGAAACACAACTGCGAATGACGTAGCAAATCCAGCTGTTTTAAACAAAATGATAGATAACGATCAAGGATACCGAATGTTACACAACGTACAAAATTCACCTTCATATCTTGCAGCGATGAGAAAAAATGTTTTTGCAATGGTGCGTCAAGAAGGTCAACCAACATTATTCTTAACATTTAGCTTTAGTGAATCAACTTGGACAGATTTGTTAAAGATTTTGTATAAACTGCGTTAGTCCAAAACGTTGTCTGATGATACTGTTCTAACTTATGCACAAAAATCAGATTTAATTCGACAAGACCCAGTTGTTTGTGCTACTTATTTTGATCATAGGTTTAGAGCACTTTTTAAATTGATCAAGTCCAAAAATGTTATTTTCAAAGAACACAGTGTTAAACATTTCTTTTATCGTGTCGAATATCAACATAGAGGTAGTCCACATGTACACATGCTATTGTGGTTAGACAATGCACCTGTTTTCGAACCAGCCAAACCGGAAACTTTTGGTGCATGTGTAACACTAATCAACAAATACATTACGTGTATGGTAGACGATGGCAGTCCAGCCCATGAGTATTTACATAAAAATAGTCATAGCCATACACACACTTGTTACAGAACTGACAAAGACAAACAAATGAAAAAGTGTCGTTTCAACATACCATATCCACCAATGAATGAAACCTGTATATTGACTCCACTAACGGAAGACATAAGTAATCCGATCACAAGAAAAATTTGTACTCTACAATATGAAAAACTTCTGCAATACCTCAGGGACTACAAAGACAGTGATTCTTCTTCAGATCCATCATTAGAAGACATTTTACAAAAATTGTCAATTAAAGATGTTAATGAATATAAATCCATTATTCGAACTGTTATCAGACGGCCAACAGTTTTTCTAAAACGTACAATAAAACAACGAATGATTTCTGGATTCAATGAAAAATTATCTCCGTTATGGCAATCTAACATGGATATACAGTTCATATTGGACGTTTATTCTTGTGTTAGATATGTAATCGAGTATATTGGAAAAAGCCAACGTGGAATATCAAAACTAATGCGAGACATTGTCGAAAATCTTAAGTCTTCTACTGATTTATCGGTCAAAGAACAACTGAAAAAGATAGCCTCAACTTTTTCAGCGAGTCAGGAAATTTCTGCACAGGAAGCAGTGTACACTTGCTTAGGTATGAAGCAATGCAATACTTCAACTGGGTATATATTTATAAACACTAGCCATCCTGATAAAAGAACTCGAATGCTGAAACCAATGGCAGTAAGAGGAGAAATGGATCCAAAATCTGATGACATTTTTTTTGACGGGCTCACTGAATACTATTCACGTAGACCACATAGTCTAGAAGATGTAACTCTAGCAGAATTTAGCTCCAATTATGAAGTTCGCGGTAAAAAAAAACCGGCTTACAACACTTCTGATTCGGACACTGATAATGAATCTGATGCCACTTATCCTATTGACTCCACTCTAATTGGAAAACCAAACAAGTATATACATAAACGTAAAACCAGAAAAATCATACGATATGTTAGGTTTAATGTGGATAAAAATGAACAAGACTTTTACAGAGAAAATATTATGTTATTTTTACCATGGCGCGATGAAAAAACCGATCTGTTAGATATTAACTGTAAACAAGTGTATGAAACAAACATTGATAAAATACAAAAGTTGTACCATCAGTTTAATAAAGTAGATGAAACCCAATTAGACGATAATGAAATCCAAATCGAAGAAGAACAAGGCCGTAACAACAATCAGCTTGTAGACGATGAAGATTGGGTAGCAGACGATGTACTAATAAACGATGTTGGAGATTATGTTGAAAATACACATACATCAGATGTAGATTCACCTAAAGATGGTGGTAAGATAATAGTGCATCTCATAGACAATGAACAGTTTAAAGACTTAATCGGATGTCTAAACGACGGTCAACGCCAACTCTTATATCATACAACTTATGTCATAAGAAGTCAATTGTGGGGAAAAGGTCATCCTGCGATGAAGACATTTGTCACTGGACCAGCAGGAGCTGGAAAGTCAATGCTTATACGAGCATTAGCACAATCTGTAATTCGGATAGCAAATCTTAGATCAGATATAGATGATCTGTCACTTCCTCCCGTATTACTGACAGCACCAACAGGTAAAGCTGCATATGGAATAAAAGGATTAACACTTCATTCCGCGTTCAAACTGCCATTGAATCAATTTGGTGGATTGTTACCAAAGTTAAGTTCAGATATTTCAAATACACTACGTTGTCAGTTTGCCAATGTAAAACTTTTGATAATTGATGAAATTTCCATGGTAGGCATAAAAACATTGGGATACATTGATCAACGATTGAGGTCTATATTAAGAATAAATAAACCATTTGGTGACATAAATGTAATATTGTTTGGCGATTTCTATCAATTAGCACCGGTATTAGCAACACCATTGTACGATAGTTTTGAAGAAATATTGTCTAAATTTCCAAGTGCTGTTGAAATTATATCAATTAAATCTATTTGGGAAACATTCAAGTTTTATGAGTTGACTGAAATAATGCGCCAAAAAGATGACAAACAATTTGCAATAATGTTAACAAAGTTGGCCAGAGGACAGTTGGAGGAAGCCGATGTAAAATATTTCCAAAATCTTATAACCCACCTAGACATTTCTTTTCAACCACAAGTAATGCATCTGTGGGCTACTAATAACGAAGTTGATGAAATGAACAGAAGAGTGCTTAACTCTATGAATCAAGTTAGTTTCATATCCGAAGCCATCGATTCCTCTGCAAAACGACCAGATATTGAATCTGCCAAGAAACTGCCACGACAAAAGACTATGTGCTTAGCCTTAAGATTAGTTTTAAAAGAAACAGCTAAATACATGGTGATAGCTAATATTTCAACCGAAGATGGCATAGTGAACGGTGCAATTGGAGAACTCATGCAAATAAACAAAGGACAGACTAAAGGAGGTAAAGAAGTTGCAAAAAGGGTTTGGATCAAGTTTGATGAGCCAGATGTGGGGTCACTAACCAGACAGAAGATAAAAGACAAACTTAAACCCGAAAGCGAACAAACAGATGATATGTGCAAGTGGACGCCAATTGAAATCATAAAATTAGAATTTCAACTCGGTAATGCAGAGCACCATAAAGTAACTAGAATGCAATTGCCCTTAGTGGAAGCTTTGGCATTGACGGTACACAAAAGTCAAGGTGCCACATATCAATCTGTAGCATTTCATATACCACAAAAATTCTTGAAGTGCAATATGTTATATGTAGGATGTAGTCGAGCAACTTCGGCGCAAGGTTTGCGTATAGACTACTTTCCTGCAAAGCCACCAAAACCTTCTGCAAAAGTTGAACATGAAATGTGCAGACTCAACAAGTTGTGCTCTTATTCCGCGGTTTTCTAGAATTATGACACACAACATGCCACTCTCCTGCATGTCACATAACATAAGATCTTTAAAAAAATATGAAACACACATTAATGCGGATATCGTTCTTTTACAATCTCAAATAATGTTTTTCCAAGAAACCGGTTCAAAATCAACAGACACATATACCATTAAGAACCATACTGAATGCTGTAGAATAGACAGTATACATGCAAATGGTAAAAGTGGTTCAATTTGTTTTGTTGGAGAATCCATTAGTCATAAAGAAATAACCTGCAGCACAACATTGCTTCAAGATCAAAAGAAAAACACACACTTAGAAGCAATTGAAGTTATCATTGACAATATTACCTACATTGGGATATATTCATCGCCAAATTTTCCTGTACAGAAGCTTTGTGATTTCATTGAAACTGTAGCTTCCAACAAAAACAATGTTGTCTTCATTGGTGATTTCAATATAAACTTCAACAAACCGCCAAAACAACTAGTTCAAATATTAAAACATTTCAATTACAAAATATTGGTTGACGGTATTACTACAGATCACGGAACAACCATTGACAATGTCATTACAAATGTTGACATTGCAGCTTTGGTGTACGAGTCCCTCATAAGTGATCACAGACCTATTCTGGTTATGGACAGAGTTACTTTCAAGGAAATAGAAAAATATTCTGAGACTGTTGATAAACAAATTGTACAAGAAGAAGTCAAAAACAATTTTATTAAACCAAATGTCCCTGCAATCGATGGATTTCCTGTGGAAAAATCTAAAAAATCGATTAAATCAACTAAGGTCCTGAATAATAATAACTTGGACGATATTGAGTTCATACAGGTTGATAGTGACACTAAAACTAAATCAACCAAAATAGTTGATTATAATATCATAAATGATATTAAATTTATTCGGGTCAATAATGATACCCTCAAAGTTCCAGAAAATTTCAACAGGTCAGATTCATTATTAGAAACAATAAGTGATAATGCAACTGTGTCAAAAAATCCAAAAAAAATATCAAGTATTAAGAATAAAGTTGATATAACATCAAGTGGTATATTTTGTGGCTTTACTAATATTGATGGTGTATCATGTTATGCTAATTCTGTCGTACAGGTTCTTTTTAATTGTCAATCTCTTATAAATGAAATTCGCAATAATCAACTCGGACCAATACTTCAACATAGCCTACACGAATATACAAGTAACAGTGGGCCATGTGATATTCGAGCAATCAGAGAATATTTGGACAACGAGACAATGTTACGAGTATATACTCTGCAACAGCAACAAGATTGTATAGAATTTTTAGAAGCACTTATGGATCGTAGTAGACCTACATTTGAATCTTTATTTGGATTTCAAGAATTGTATACCATTCGTTGCAATACTTGTAATCACACAACGGCCAACAATGCACCTACAAGTTTGATTCTACATTTGCAGATTCCACAGAACGGATCACAAACTTTGCAAACATTATTTTCAACAAATCAAAATGTTTGGAATACATTAGATGACTACAGATGCAATAATTGTAATAACATCGGATGTTCTGAAAATAAACATCAGATAATAGTGGCAAATGAGTATATAGTAATTCAACTAAAACTGTTTACTTTAACACATGTAAATGGTCACTTTGTTCCCAACAAGATAACAGATCTAAAACTAAGTGGCGTACCCACCACTATTTTGGAAATTGCTGGAGCACAATACAAAACTCAAGCCGCAATATTACATATAGGAGAAAACACGAGTTCTGGCCATTACATAGCATACCTGAGACAAGGAACTTCCAATTGGGTTTGTGCTAATGACACAACAGTTGCAGAAAAAAGGTGGCCAAACAACAGCAAGGATGTATATGTTATCATTCTCAAAAGAATGTAAAAATATTTTCCAATTGAAAAAAACAAAACGTAACACAACTAAAAATAAATTATAAACGTAACCTGTATACAATCTGACTGTTAATGGATTCAAAAAGGACCGTGTAAACCGCCAACTATTCACTTACATAATATGATGTATGAATTGCCAGTCCCAAGCCTGGATAAAAAGTGTGAGGGCGCTGACCTTATAATAATTGTTATTATTTAACATAAGCAGAAACCTAGATTTAATTTTTTTCTAAATAATTGAACTATATATTATAATCCTGACTTCTGGTCTTATATGTATGGTTGTATTCAATCCTCAAAATACAAACTACAATATATATGTATGGTCTTTTAAATTATCAACATTTATTAGGTATTCGCCTTGGACCATAATATATTATAACAAATTATATAATATCAGTTCTACAACAAACCATCTTCCAGTGTTAAGTATTTAGATGACGAGCCTGTACAATAAATTGTTATTTTCCGTACATAATTTAAATAGCTCAGGACATGTTATTCTGTAATTTTGTGCCAAGTATGTAATTATAATATACAGTGACTAAAAATAAATAAATAAAGATTTTGTTTAAATATATTTATTCATAATACTTCATATTTTACAGTATACGAAACTATGATACAACTTGAATACTAACAATTTATTTTATATATTATAATAATACATATAATACATCAAAGGTAAAAAGTAAATATTTAAAAAGCCACTTATTGTATGTGTTTATACTAATTTATTACATTAAATTTGTTATTTTTTACAGATTTAAAATATTTAATCAATTTAAGGGTTGAAAGTATATGAATCTTTCAATGGCCTTCATTCGGTTTAACAGTGCACACATTTCAATTAGTTGATATTGTTGATGTATTATGAATCTTATTAACAATTTGTCATTACTCAATGTACTGTGCGATACAAAAGTATTAATCCACTGTTAATTTTATGAAATTTAATAAGATATAATAAAAAAAGTCTCATATTTAATGATTTAATTTGATATTAATATTGTAAATAGTCCATAGTAATCTGGTCAAATTTATTTGGAATACCTCTATACTAAATTCTACCAGTTGAGAGGCAAATAACAATTTTGACTACAGTTCACTGAGTATAACATCAGCTGAGCTTGGTTACACTATAATATGCGCATTTGATGATGTAATTCAGCCATTAGTAATATCTAAACAATAAACAAAATACATGATTATAAGCAAATATTAAGTAATTTAATGTGGTAGGTGCTTATAAAACTTACATAATGAAATCTTTAGGAAATTGCTCGTCTTGATGTTAATATGTAATTGTTACACAAGGAATCAATACAACGTTGAATCATATTAATTTAAAACAATTACAGTTAATACATTGTTAATTCATAATAGAAATTTTAAAAACCGCAATCAACCAACAACGTCAACTTACGGAATGTAAACAAAACATATAATATCACAGATATAGGATATAGATAATAAAATAGATAAAGTTTATTATATATCTATATACAAACTTGATACCTATGGTACCTATTTCTTTTTGTGTATACCACGATTGTACATAATATATATCAGATATCTACAATCAAGGTGTGGTATACCAGGTATATCTATAATAATGCCTATATGGTATTATGATAACTACATGCAATGTGTTTGGAAAAATTGATTAACCATGCCCAGTGTTGTAAAAAATACTTTTAAAAAGTATTTAAGTAATTACTCAATTACTTTTAAAATAAAGTATTTAAAATACCACCCAAATACTTTTCATACAAATGTATTTGAGTATTACTCAAATACTTTTTAGAAGTATTTGAAATAATCTTTAAATAAAAAAAAATGTTAAAAATGTTTACATTTTTATATTTTATTAAAAATAATTAATTTAAACAAAAGTTTTTTTGTTACATTTTATGAACATAACTTGTTCACAATGTTCATCAATCATATTGGTCCTTTTTTCTGTAATAATAGAACCTCCAACACTGAAAACTCTCTATAGATGCACTGCTGGGTAGTGGAGTGTTGTATTTAATAAAGTAATGACGGTATAGTTATCTCCGTCTTACAAACGTAGAACATGGGAAATCTGTGTAGATGGAATACACGTCTCGCGGTTCTATACGCAAACAAGTTTGGGTACAGTACTTAAGAATGACACTGTTTTGGGTATCATGCTATTTCGGTGAAAATTTGAATTAAAACCGATAGACGATAGTGTTGCCCGCTTACAAAATATAGTCAACAGATGATGACTGCCGCCAAATAGCTGTAATAACCCGAAAATAATAAATTTATATATAATAATCATAACAATTTTAAGCCACACAAAGATATTTATATTAATTCATAAGAAATCAAAATAAGTATTCAATAAAATTCTATCGAGTAGTAAAAAAAAGTATTTAAAATACCATTCAAATACTTCAAAAATAAAAGTATTTAAAAAAGTATTCAATACTTCAAAAAGTATTTGAATACTTTTACCCAAACCCTTTTACTCAAATACTTTACAACACTGACCATGCCGTATGCAAATGCGTCCTAATTGAAAAATAAAATACTTGTTTCAAAATAGAATATATTACAATATTTAAATATAATATATCCTAGACTAACATATCATCTCCGTTCAGAATCGTTTTTCGTATACAATGATACCTATCATTGAATTCAAATTTAACAAATCCATTATAATGACCTATCCTATGAACGAGTCGCACTCCACCCCAACTGTATCTTACCGGCTTTTTTTGAGATAGATGCTTCATCCACTATATGTATAGTCATTGAGCCCTCGTTTTTTTTTACAAATATTTTATTATTTTTGAACCAGATAAATTTGTAACCAACCTCTTTTGCTATATTCCTTGTCTTGAAAAATAGGTTCCTAAAAGTAGATGTCATCTGCTCATTTACATAAATTGCTGTGTTATTCCATTTGTCGTCAACATGTTTTGCTACCATTTTATTTTTCTTCATAAGATCCATGACCTTATGCTTTTCTTCAACGGACATGAAACATACCGAGATCTTCCTAGGCTTATCCGTGAACTTAGATGGTATGCGAAAAGCATTTTTAACTTTTATATCTAATCCCAGTGTTGATGTAATTTTATCAATAGTATCAGTACAAATTTCGTTTTGAATTTCAGGTACACCAATAAGTTCTGCATGACACTCCAGCGATTTTTGTTCAATAATATTAACTCGTTGTGACAAATTTAACAATTCTTTCCTAAGAACTATATTTTCTTCTTTTATTTGTTTATTTTCATCTTTTAATTCATTTATTGTAGACACTTACGATTTCAATTGTTGGCCAAAATGATCAAATTGCGTAGGTACTCATAAATTGCACAGAGTCAATTACACCATTTAAGGTTTCATCAGTAATTTCATTTCCTTTTGAAGTTAATAATTTATTTGTTTTACTCAATAAATTATTTTTATCTTGCTCCTTACTAAATTTACAGGTGTTGCAGGACCAGTTATCTTTCGCTTGTTTGTTCAACTTACGAAATTTTTCCTCCCTATGACACGCACAGATAAAGTGGGTAAACTCTTTACATATAAAACATCGAATTTCATCTCCTTGATGGATACTATTATTGCAAACTACGCACAGCATTGTAAAACTTGAAAAACACTTTATATTAATAATAACTAGTGATAATGAAAACGTGATATGATTATTGAGACAGCGGCGAACGACGTACGACCGTATCCGACAAAGGTCAAATAGTAAATAATGGTGAAGATTTTGAGTTGCTATGCCAAAGTGGGTGGGCCAACTTCACGGACGTGATTTGAACGGATAAATAATGTTTCAGTTAACGTGTTTGGATTAGATAAAAAAAGGTGATATATACGGAATACATTTAAATAATATTGAAAAAGTTAATAATTTTGAATAATGGTATAACATCTCACTAATGCTATATAAATAATTTTTCTAGATTAATAAGTAGTCAACATAACAAATGTGAAAGAAAAATAATTATCTGTAAAAGATGTTTCACCGTATTTAATAATAAACCATGTAAAAATAAACTGTGGGGTGTATCAGGATTAAAAAACATAAAACCATTTGTGATCAGAATAAATTAGGAAAACCTGTGATGTTTGAAAAGGGTGATGATGAATTTATTCGTTTTAAAAATTATAAAAGAACGTAAAAAATTCCTATAGTTATATACGCTGATTTTGAATGTTTATTGAAGCGTTTGGATAAACAAAAAAAAAGGGAAATGACCAATTTCAACCGACGTTATTGGGTCCATCCATTAAATTTGAAAAGGCCACGAGAAGGTCAATTTGAACTAATTTTTTGCACCCTCAGGCAGTATCCCGAAGAATTTTTCAAATATTTTAGAATGTCAATTTCGTCGTTTGACGAATTAGTAAGTAAATCAATAATTTTATAACTATTGTATCAATAACATTTATATTCATATTTTTCTAATTCATTTTTTAATAATGCATTTATTAACTTTCCATAATATAGTTGTTAATTATGATATTAGCATACTATATACTGTAACATAAGGATACTGTGCACTAATTATTAAAAATCTCATTTAGTTGTTTCTAGTTGGAGAAAAATTAAGAAAAGAAGACACAGTTATACGTTTGGCCATTCCACCAGATCAAATATTAACAGTAACATTAAGGTATGTCAAATAATTATTTGAATGGTAATTTATAATTTATATAAAAATTATGACAAGTAGTACCTAATGTAAATATTCAAAAAGTTAACTATTTTAGAATTTTCCAAAATTATGAGTACCAACTACCAAGTTAGTTTATTAATTAAAGATAAAATGTATATTTCAACTACTGCAATGTTTTTACACAATAGGTATTTAGCGACAGGAACTAATTTTCTGCCCAGCATTTCAACATCTTAATGGGTGTCTCTACCATTGGAACAATTGTATGTGAAACGTGTGAGGTTATTTGGGATGTTTTGCAACCCACAGAAATGTCAGTTCCAACAACTGAGGATTGGTTGAATATTGCAAAAGCATATTATGAAAAATTACAATTTCCTAATTGTGTAGGTAAGTCAATACAAAATTTCACAATAACTTTTAAAAGTTTAAGTAGTTCATACATTTTGACCGCTTATAAAATCAATTTTAGTGGGGAACTTAATTTCCATTTCAAATTTAAATCAATTTTTTTTTTCAAGGATCTGTTGATGGTAAACATGTAAGAATAGAAGCTCCAAACAATACTGGAACCCTTTACTACAACTACAAGAATTATTTTTCTATGGTTTTGATGGCACTTTGTGATTCAAATTATTATTTTAGGATAATTGATGTGGGTTCATATGGCAAAGAAAGTGATTGTAACATTTTTAAAAATTCAGCATTTGGAAAGAAATTATATGGAGACAAAATAAACTTTCCCCCACTTTTTAATCTTCCTGGTGATGCAGATGGTATTCTTCAACCATATGTTGTAGTAGTAGATGAAGCTTTTGCCCTACACACAAACCTAATGAGACCATTTCCAGGAAGAACTTTAACTGACAATAGAAGAATTTTTAATTATCGCTTGTCTCGGGCTAGGCAATCTGTGGAATGTTCATTCGGAATAATGACAAAAAAATGAAAAATTTTAGAAACAAGCATTCTAGTGGAACCAAGTTTTGCAGTCAAAATCGTAAAAGCATGCTGCCTATTACATAATTATGTACGCCGTAGAGACGGCTATAACGTTGAGGATACTGTTGGATGCCATATGCAAAGCATTAGTCAAAAAACAGGAGTTGGAAATTCACCGACTAATGCTAAGACTGTCAGAGAATACTTTGTTCAATATTTCAATAACCCCAATCATGCTTTAACCTGGCAAAACAAAGTAATAGGACCATAAAAATAATTATAAATTATTATATTAATTTAAAAAAATGTCTAAATATTTGTTAAATAAAATGTATATTTAAAAGTACTTAACAATTAAAATATTATGAATATAGTCTCATATGTTGGTGTATCTAACTAATACATAGTAAATTACACATATTGTTAAATAAGTTTATAATAAATATAATAAGTTTAATAACTAAGAAGTAATACATCTTATGAATTCCATAACTTTGGACATAATATTTTAGTATACAAATGGATTATTGTAATCTAATATCTATTCAGAAGAATTGTAAGTTTGTATTGACACGTTAGAACCAGGAGATGGATAATTTACAGGATAATCTACTAACTTAGAATATGGATGGTGTGAATTGGAACGTTCATGATATAAATAGTTTGTTAAGTTAGGGTTAGTAATGTTAGAAGACGGTGTGGATGACATTAAAATTCCTGGAGTTAATTGCTGGGATGATTGAACTGTGTTACGGTGCTTTCTGTGGGTTGGGTTTGGAACACGACACACAGCACTCGATCGTAACACAAAAGATTTTTTTTTTAAATAATACATTTTTATTCACAGAAAAGACTAATATAATTAGATAGTGCACACGGAAACGTTAATATTCGTTCGGCGGTCAAACTCGAAGTCCTAATAAAATCAGTCGGGTCGACTGTCGGAATCGTTATCGGATATTTATATGCAGATAATTCGTATCTAATTAACGGGCAAACGTATTGACTTGGTAGTCTCATTATGCAAATCATTAATTGGGGTATTATCTGGAATATATAAATACTGTCACTGGCCTAGTCGCGAGCTCTGTCGACCTTGAACGTCACGCGCGGCGTACTCGTCGTGGGAAGGTGTATTTTCGACCGAGCTTAATCGCGCGATGGATCGGACGGTTGATAATAATCGGCCCGGCGGCATATACTTTTGTATGTGCATGCGCGAGCCATGTCAACCCTCCCCCACTAAACTGTCCGGCCATATAGCGACTCGATACGGGAATAATGGAATGATGGGCTCTAGTGTAGCATCGCCTAATCGTACTTGATCGGCGGGCTTCGACGTCAGTGGTTTCTGACGTCGGCTAGAGGCAGCATCTTAGGAGGAGAAGTGGGGTGGAGGGGAGAGTGGGTACTCCAGGTCCGTTCTGAGGAAGGCGTTGATTTCTTCCTCTAGAGTCCCATCCTGGCCTGTGGCGGGTTCTTCCGTCTCCATCGGCTGCTCCTCGTCCCGTGGTGGAGTTCCCGTGGCCGACGTGGGGCCGGCGCATATATTGGCCGCGGGGAAGTCCTGGGTTTCGCCGTGTTTGGC
This sequence comes from Therioaphis trifolii, assembly GCA_027580255.1. NCBI lineage: Eukaryota > Metazoa > Arthropoda > Insecta > Hemiptera > Aphididae > Therioaphis > Therioaphis trifolii. Next base: position 79,632,525 of record CM050405.1, on the reverse strand, counting down.
GAGCCGAAATTGTTGAGACATGGTCCCCTGAGCCTCCCGAAACCGTTGCCGTAGTTGTTGGCGTTTCGCCTGTCGATATTTCGACAGACGCTCCATCGACTTCCTTTTGGCACTCGACTGGTAGCCGGGTGCGTTGGAGGTCGCCTTGGTTGGTCGGGAAGCGGTAGCCTTCATCACCGGTTGTTTGGTCGGTCCCTTCGGTAGCTGGGACGAACCTGGACGCTGGGGCTGATGTTGGGCATTTCGTGGGAGTGCGGGTTGCTTGGTCGGTGGCGGCCGAAACGTCGGTTGGTGCACGTTTGGTGACCGAGATGGTGGGACGTCAGGCCGGACCACCGATGCCAACGCCTGCGGGGTTGGCATTGGAGGTATGCTGGCAAGGCACGTCCTCCAACCACGCACATATGTTTCCCACAACGCCGGGTGTTGTTGCAACGCGCTCAACGGCATAGTTTGAATAAACGATAGCTTGTTGTCCCAAGAGCGATGACTTTCACCCACCAGGTGGGCGCGAAGTCCTTTTTTCAGCTCTTGGTTGCGACGTTCGACGGGGTTAGCCCTAGGGTGGTACACTGGTGTAGTCCAGCCCTCCGCCCCCCATCGGTCGAGTGCTCTGAGCATTTCCTGGGATGTGAAAACTGTCCCGTTGTCACTTTAACACACTCGAGGGTACCCGTAACGTGAGAAGAATTCACGCTCGATTGTTTGCACAATAGTTTTAGGGGTGGTAGTACCTAATGGATATGCTTCTACCCATCTACTAAAACAGTCGGTGGCTACTAGCATGTAGGTTTTCCCTCTCCCTGTGCGAGGGTAGGGGCCCATTAAATCAATACTAATAACTTCCCAGGGCTGTCGTGGTTTTCTAGACCTCATAGGGTCTTCTGGTTTGGAATTTAAGGGTTTTGTACAAGCGCATATGTGGCATGCTCCCACATATTTTCTCACCTCGTCTTTTTGTCCCTTCCAATAGAACCTTTGTCGTACAGCTCTGAAAGTTTCTTTCCACCCTGGGTGACCCGCTAGGTTGTGGTCATGGTACCTCCATAGAATGTAGTTTGACTTATCTAGTGGAACTACTACTGGGGATGGTACGCTTTCATCGAAAGGTTCGACATTTTTCCTAAGGAGGTCGTCGACTACACTAAATGTTTTTCGTTGAGCTTTAGACCTGCAGGTATTGTGGGCTGGACAGTCGGCGGTTACGTTATCTATTAAGCTTTTTACATACTGATCGCTCAATTGCCAGCCTTTCAATACCTCTTCGGAAAATGAGGCATCGTTAGCTCGCTCCCCAATTTGAGTCAGAGAGAAGAGTCTATCAGGAGTATATTTTTGTTTATACTGGGTCGATAAGGGACTTTCTAACAGATTCTCTTCGAGCTGGTCCTCGTCTACTGATGGGCCGTCAGATGGATATCGTGATAACATGTCTGGCGCTTCATTTAAGCATCCTTGCACATGCGTTACTTTAAAGTCCAAGTTACTTAGTTGGATAGCCCATCTGGTCAGTTTTGATCTTTGGTCTTTTGTTTTATGTAGCCAAGTCAAAGCTGAGTTGTCAGTTAGGAGTTCAAAGGGTCCTGGTTCTAAATATGGGCGAAATTTATCGCATGCCCATACCACGGCCAAACATTCTCTTTCGACTGCAGCATACCTTTTTTGTGTCTCATTCAACTTTTTGCTCGCGTAAGCGATTATCCGTCTCTCCTCCGGTCTGTCACCGCATTGGAAAAGAACAGCTCCTACACCTATTTCGCTAGCGTCCGTCTGGAGACAGAATGGTTTACTATAGTCGGGAGAATTTAGCTTTGGGGACTCGTACAGGGCTTTTTTAATTATCTCAAAAGCGTTCTGTTCGATCGTTGTTCCGATCTTACATTTTTTTGGGTGGCATGTTAACCCGTGTCTACTCAAACGTTCTAGAACTTGTGATAAGTGTATCAAATGGTTGTCCAGATTATCGGAATATATAACAATGTCATCAAGATATACCTGAACAAAGTCATCAAAGTACCCTCTTACAACCTCGTTCATTAGTCTAACAAAAGTTCTGGGTGAGTTTTTCAAACCAAACGGGAGGACTTTGAAATGGAAAAGGCCTCGACGTGTACGGAAAGCTGAGTACTCCCTTGAATTATGATTTAAGGAAACCTGCCAGTATCCTGATTTCAAATCTAACGTACTGAAGATTTTTGCTCCTCTCATATTTCTAATCATGTCGTTTAAATTCGGCATGGGGTAAGCATCAGATTCTGTCACTTCGTTTAGTTGTCTATAGTCTACACATAGACGAAATGTTCCATCTTTTTTCTTTGCGAGTACTATAGGGGCAGCCCAAGGTGAAGTGCTCGGTTCTATTAACCCTTGCTCCTCCATATCCCTAACCATTTCATTTATTATGTTTTGCTTTTCAGCTGGATATGGATAAGGATGTAAAGCTATTGGCGTCTGAACCTTTAATCGAATTTCATGATCAATCAGTTTCGTGCGGCCTATCGTACCGTTAAAAACTTCGGGATACTTAAGTAGTATATCCGTAAGTCGGTCATGAATATTAGGGTCGTTTGAAATTTGAATCTCAGAAATGTCTACTTCACCTGGTCTGTTATCTGCCTTGGGGCCCATCCAACAGACGGATGTTCGTTGAGGATGGCCCAAGTAAATAGTGCCTGCTGAATAGTCTAGGGCAAATTTGTTTTCTTCAAGAAAATCATGTCCTAACAGAAAATCCCAGTTCAAGTTATCTAAAATTGCTGCCTTAAATTCTATGTTTAGGTTTGCAATTTTGGCTTCGAACATGGCGTGTCCACTGATTGCTTGTGTATGACCGTTCGCCATTCGTACTAACGATTTTGGACCTGGGACCATTTTTCCGAATTTTTGAGAAATATCTGGTCTAACGTAGCATGCTTGTGCCTGAGAATCTAGCAAGGCGTTAACAAAACCCGTTTTAAATTCCAACTCAATAGATGGTGTTTTTATTTCTGTCGGAATTTTGTCTTTTATATTTTTCACAGATGCAATTCTAAGTCGGTCGTGGTCCTCTGTTGAGGTACTCAATCGATTTTCGAATTGGTATTCATCGGTGTATATAAAATCGTCCTTACTACAAGTCTGGTCACCGTTACGGTTTGTATGATTAGTACAGTTTTGCCCGTTTCCCTTTGCAGTCTCTACTATAGCAACATTTGTGGGTTCGGAATACCTAGTTGATCTTTGGTCAAGATTGTCAGTGCTATTATCAGATTTGTCGACAAATGTTAAATTTATGTCTGTAGTGCTACTTGGGTTTTTGAGGCAAAACTGAGTATCGTTGCTATTTTTTAAAATATGTTTTTCATAATTTAATCTAATTTCATTTATCTGGGCATCTACTTTGGGTGTGGATTGGTTAGTTGGTCTTTGTTCAAGGCTATCAGAGCTAACAATTACATCCAAAAGTTGTGATGCTGGATCAGATAAAGATTTATAGATTTTTGTTTTACACATTTTTTTTAATGGCATTTGAATCGATACCTTTTGTTTCATTGCATTATACGTATTTTTTGTAACGCTACCTCCCTTATTTTTTTCTGCAGGATTAGTTGATTTATTATCTAAATTATCAGAGCTAACAGCTAATATGGGAGGATTTGTTTGCATGCCTAACGTGTAAGTACTACCCGGAGAGTGGACTATTTTCCTCCGAGCGCTTGCCCGTTTCCCGAACGCTTATTGGGGCAATCTTTATTCCAGTGTGGCCCTTTACAGTACCTACACGGAAGTGGAGCTTTCGGTAACCCATTTTTGACGAGTTTTGACTGGGTATCCGGAGCTTGGTAAAATTTACCCGAATCTTTCTCTTTTTGTTTGGCGGGCTGGTATGTTATATTCTGGGTCTCTAACCTAGTCTGAGGAGAAACGTCAAGAACTGCAGCTATTCGCCTAAGATCTAAGAAAGTTGTTGGGTGTTGTAACCTCGCGTGGGTACGGAATTCTTCCCTCATGAGACCTACAATAGTACTAACCAATTGTGTCTCGGACAGTCCCGTTTGTACCCTACGCGCCAACTGATTTTTCTCCAGCACAAAGTCGGTCAATCGTTGGTCTCCTTGTCTACCTTGTCGATATGACACGATCTCTGCACGGAGGCGGGCCTGTATATCTGGGTTATCGAATCTTTCGACGAGTTCGCCTTTAAATTCGCCCCAAGATAAGTCTAATGTTCTGATGGTGTTAAACCAGTCAGACGCATTTCCCGTCAGTTGTTGATCTAGAGTCCTAACCCAGGCTGATTTGTGTATGTTTGCTTGTCGCAAAATACTTTCCGCGTTTTCAATAAATCGAATGGGATCCTCCTCTTTCCTACCGGAAAATTGAGGCAGAGATGCCCTCGCGGTTTTCAAATCGTGAATCGGGATCAGGGTGGAATTTAGGGCAGCGGGGACCGACGTTTCATTTACATTAAGAGTGTTCGAAAATTGTACTGTCCGATTTGGTTGATCTGTTGAACATGAATCATAGCCCGTAGTATGTCCGTAATAATTTTGAAAATTATTTCTCCCGTGACTCACAAAGCTCGGTTTATTAATTCTAGACCCGGTGTTGTTCGATAACGGTTGATCGACTTGTCTCCTTTCGTTTTCATGTACAGGGGACGTATGTGAAGTATGTATTCTCATCCCTTCCCTAACCTCCTGCTCAATTAGATTTAATCGACTGTTGAGGTAGGTGTCAGTTTGAGGCACTCCTACGGTTGTCCCATTACAGCATGAACCGAATTGAGGGTCGATTTTCAAACTGTTATTCGACACCGAAATTCTCGGTTTAATGATCGGCCTAAATGCGCTACTACTGGTAATGTTACAGGATTTCAGGTCGGCCTCTATTTTCGCTACCCTGTCCTTAATCATTCTCTGATCGTTATTATACTTCGTTATCACGTTCTCTATGGCGCTCAACCTAAGTTGTATTTGTGATAACGTTGTATTTATTTGCATATCGTTTTTTAATGCTCCAATTTCCTAACTCGCTATACGTATCGATTGTACCGTATGAAAATCCAAAAATTCGTCATTCAATGGATTTTTTGAATGCGAGGGTCCATCCTGCCTAAAACTTCTAGGTGTCTCTACGCTGTTAATTGCGCACGATAAGTTTAAGGGAGGGATTAGAATTTGACCATCCCTATTATTTTCATTTCTGAGAGTCGGGGAGTTATAACCATCATTCACATTCTCCTCCTGTCTCAACAACGGACTAGCCGTTGTTCGTTCAACAATCGTGGGCGTATCAGCCATCGGTTGTCTATGTGGTAATTCGTGTAGAGACGGATTATTTCCCTCTGCCCTAATGACTGCTTCAAGCATGCACTGTAAGTCAGTGCGGGGAGCAGCGATTGGTAGCTTTCTGTGGGCACACTCACGCTTAATTTCGGTTAACGTCATTTTGTCTAAAGTTTTACTCATTTTTATATGCTTTAGTAACGCTGCTTGAACGCACAAATAGAAGCAACAAAATGGGTGATATCTATGTACCACGTATAAAACTTTTGTGTATATACCTAAGTGTTAATCAAAAGCAAGAAAAAGGAAAAAAAAAATATATATATATATATCTAAATAAACAGATCGTATCCTTTTTAATTCTTGTCGTTGGTGGTTTTTTTTTCCTTTTATGTGTTTATATAACACTAGTTAATTACCAAACAACGCGAATTTCTTTGTAATATGATACGAAAAGTATAAAGAAGAGAAGAAAAAAAAAAGAAAAGATTATAGTTTAAATTTTAAGAACATAAATACGTAAGTACGTAATTATTGACGAACGCCGTTATCATTTACGATTGCCGTCGTTCGAACACTTGTATCAAATGATGACTTCAAGCCGTGTAACCTGTGATAATAATTCGCTGTATTATTATGCGTAATGATATAAGGCTTACGCGGTGTCGTCTATTTTCAATAAGATAAGTGTTTCTCGAAGCGACGCTGGTGGTTGGTCTTATGACCTCAACGCTACTATAATTATGACAATAATAATTCTTGTAATATAAGATATATTTGTCTTATAGTGCGTGACCACTTGCAATCTGATATTTCGGATATTTATGTCTTAATTAAGTTGACTTTTTTTTTTCACTTATATACCCGTTTGACGTAACCGAATCGAACTATTGCTACTTAAATTTAAATATGTCAATATCTTTAACAATATGTCGCCTACACAATCGCGGTGAATTTTATTAAAATGTATTTTATATAAAAAAATAACAGTGTGTCTGTGCCCTACTTATTATTATTTTCTAAATAAATAATTAAGCAGAGCGGAATGAACTGGAAATTGTTTTCCTTTTCGGTAAGCTAGCGGCCAAAATAGTATTACCTGGAATCGCAGTTTACCGGGTTCGATTACCTCTGCGGGGAGCCAAACTTGTGACGGTGCTTTCTGTGGGTTGGGTTTGGAACACGACACACAGCACTCGATCGTAACACAAAAGATTTTTTTTTTAAATAATACATTTTTATTCACAGAAAAGACTAATATAATTAGATAGTGCACACGGAAACGTTAATATTCGTTCGGCGGTCAAACTCGAAGTCCTAATAAAATCAGTCGGGTCGACTGTCGGAATCGTTATCGGATATTTATATGCAGATAATTCGTATCTAATTAACGGGCAAACGTATTGACTTGGTAGTCTCATTATGCAAATAATTAATTGGGGTATTATCTGGAGACTGGAATATATAAATACTGTCACTGGCCTAGTCGCGAGCTCTGTCGACCTTGAACGTCACGCGCGGCGTACTCGTCGTGGGAAGGTGTATTTTCGACCGAGCTTAATCGCGCGATGGATCGGACGGTTGATAATAATCGGCCCGGCGGCATATACTTTTGTATGTGCATGCGCGAGCCGTGTCAACTGGAGAGGGAGGAAAAGCATTAATCCTATGTGGATATTGATGATAATTTTGATTTTGTATATCAGAACTGTTAACAGAGTGTAGGGAAGAAGGAATATTTTTAATTCTCTGAATAGCTCCAAGAAACTCTATATATAACTGAGTTTTTTGATCCTCAGTTAATGGCTTTATTTGAGGAATTAACGACAAAAGAAAATGTTTTCAGGGCCTTCATTTTCTTCAGACGATTTTGATTTTATTGCATCCAATAATTCTTTTTCAAATGAGTCTACCTTTGTTTTGTTCTTCTTCATACGTTTTGCAGGAATTTCATCAACATTATGTTCCAAGATCCTGTTTCCTCCAACATCAAGTTCAAATTCGTCATTAGCCTCTTCCTCTGAATCACTCATATTAACGTTACTTTCAGTACTAAATAACAAAGTAATTATTAACCTACATTATAATTTTATGATTTTTAATAATTAGATGAGTTGGTATTTATTTTTACCTTCTATGTTCCATTGTAGGACGTAGAAATTCTAAAACATCTGCGTACACATACTTTTTCATTTTATTTGCAGATTGGCCAGATTTAGAAACACATTTTTACGAAAGTTGTCCCTAACATTTTTCCACAGTTTTTTCATTGCAGTTACTGGATCAAAAGAAAATAATTATTTTACTTAAGTGACAAATTATCAATGACAATGATTAAAATTACAAATAATATCTAGATGTTAAATAGTTAAATAGGTACCTAATAATATAAATTATGTAATTATATACTTATATTTAAATTCTAAATTAAAACACCTTCATTACAAGCATAAATTAAAGAATTTGTGCAAACATTGTAATAATATTTCACTGTACCTTGTAATATTTGTTTAAAATAATATTCATAATAAAATATATATATTATATAATATGCTTGTATATATCTATATATATATACACACATTATATAATTACAATACATTGATTGATAATCATTATTATATAAATTAAACAATGCTGAATTTATTATTACACAGCTAAGCCCAGTGGCTTAGCTGTGTAATTAAAATTATAATTATAATTACTAGTAAAAGTATTAATGACAAAAATATATAAAATTAGGTTTTTTGAAATGTTGGTAATTAGATCATTCTGAATTTAACTTACTGAGATTAAATAATACAGAAATAGTACCTTAGTGTTTAATTTTAACATGCCATGTCTATATAACATTTTCAAAAATGTGGTTAAATCTAGGTATATATATTTTTTTAACAATGAAATTATTTTAAAATATAATGGGTCTACCTATCTCATTACTATTATTATATACATTTAAATAAACCAAGTATAAAAACAATTTATTTAATTATTTTTTTTCTATTAAATACAATTTGGCATTGGTAAAGTGTTTGATCTACAAGTCCTATTAATAACATATAATATGCCTTTGTGATTCAAATAAAAAAATAACTATATTTAATAGGTACATTAAAGTTTTTTTTGTGTCTACAAAACAGATGATACAATTAGTATAGACCTATTAGTCAAAATATATAAATTATGTTCTAAATATTATAGTTGTTACAAATTACAATATTACATTTTATGAAACATAAACTTTTTTAATATTGACCATAAACATTCTATTATTATCGTATATTATCATTTATCACCATGTTTTAGTCACTAAAGGCATGACCCGGTAGATCACATGCTTTATCAATGCCTAAAATTTAAATAATTTAATTCCTAAAAATGAGTGTTCATATAAAGTTATGTTTGTAAATTTTAAAAAGAAACATAATCTATAAATATTAATTTAATAAATAAAACTTAACAAATCTAATATAATTAAACATTTTGATGTTTAATTTAATAAGTCAATAAGGTATTATTGATTCGAGTCTAAGTAGATCTACTCCTCAAAAAACCTTGTTGAAAAAAGAATTATAAGTTATAATAATCAATAATAAAATCAATTTTGATATTGTTTTTTTTGTAAATGATCGATCCAATAAAATTATTTACTTTTTATTATTCGTTACGTAAAAACATTTTCAAATAATAAAGTTATAAGTTTTCAAAAAATTAACAGTTTTATTACATTTCTGGCATAATATTCATAACATTACTATTCATATATACCTATACTTATTTATATTATTATTCCAAAAATTTGATGTTAGTAATTATTGCTTTTACCAATAATAAGGCAGAATAATTTTATTATTCTGTATTATACATATCTAACATTAACATACCTTTATATAATGCTATAATACCTAATTAAAAATAATAACACATCTAAGGACTTACTTTTCTCAGCCTTTCCTTTGTCACCAAGTGATTCGTAATTAGGTAGAATTTTTGATGCCTGTACTAGGGTTGCGCGATAGTATCGATTAATCGTTTTTAACTATCGATACTATCGATTAATCGATGTTTTTCACTAATCATAATCAACCGATGTATCGAGTACATCGATACTATCGGTTGATCGATACTATTGATACTATCGGTTAATCCAGCGTTTCTTAAACTTTTTTATCCGTGGAACCCTTTTTGATATTTACTTTTATCGTGGAACCCCTACTATTTTTTTTTAGCTTTTTAGCTTTTTTTAGGATTATTTTTAAATGTAATTATAATAATATTGTGCTAAAGGTATTTAACTCAAAAAAATATCTTAAAATAAAAATAAAAATGATAATAATTGTAATATTGTATTCATATAATATAATACTAATGCAATTTTTCCCCAACCAGCCGCTACTAATATTTAGTTAGATATTTTAAAAGTAATTTTTTTGAAAATTTCGATATAAATCACTAAAGCTTCGCGGAACCCTGAAGTGATCTCCACGGAACCCTGGGGTTCCGCGGAACACAGTTTAAGAAACGCTGGGTTAATCGATACTATCGGTTAATCGATGCTATCGGCCATTCGATACTATCGATACTATCGGTAATATCGGCCATTCGATACTATCGATACTATCGGTAATATCGGCCATTCGATACTATCGATACATCGGCTAATCGATACTATCGGTTAATCGATGCTATCGGCCATTCGATACTATCGGCGTGACGATACATCGGCTAATCGATACTATCGGTTAATCGATGCTATCGGCCATTCGATACTATCGATACTATCGGTTAATCGATGCTATCGGCGTGACGATACATCGGTTGAACGATACTATCGGCATAACGATACATCGGTTATTCGATACAATCCGTAAATCAAAAACAATCGATTAATCGATACAATCGTTAATTTTAACACAATCGACTATCGACCACTAGAAGAAACTATCGCACAGCCCTAACCTTACACCAGGTGACATATTTTTTGTCTGATTTATGAAATATTTCCAGTTCTATTTAAATAATTAAATCATTATGATTATTATGTATATATAAATGATAGCTAGAGAAAACTTATACCAAAATTATTTGCATGTTTAATTAAAATAGTAAACTATTATTATTAATTATACGTTTATCTTACTACTATTCCATATCACCTCTTCTTCCTGGACTGCGCAGATAAAATCATCATTATTAAAAGAATCATTCATTGTGAATAATTTTAATAATTAGAATTAATCAATATTCAATTATGAAACGAAAATAAAAAAACTTAGGAATAGGAAACGCTGGAAAACGTCGCGGAGTGTGAATAAGCATAATATGCTTATATGAATAGCCGTGTTTAATTTAAAGGTGGTTACACACTACGCGTTTTCGACGCAGCGTTTTAGACGCGGCGTTCGAACGGCAATAATCAAACACATATCAACATATGACCATGTTCACACTAGGAGAAAAATCGCGCGTTCGAACGCGCCCGAACGCGCTGGTTTAATTTTGAGCGTTTTGTACGCGGCAATATCTAAAATTAAACATTGTATTTACCATGTTATATTTCACACTGGGCGTTTGCGACGTCGCGTTTTGGTTTATAATCAGTTCATTTGGTTACCAGACGTCCAAACATAGTTAAATTACTAAAAATAGTTAGTAGTCAGTTGATAATAAGTAATAAAATTATATAAATTATACAGTTTATAAAATGTACAGCGCTGAAGATTTTATATTAGAAATATATAAAAATGAAGAATTGTGGAATACAAGTAAGAATTTAATTTTTCTAAAGTGATACATTACATACCAAATGACAAGATTTTGGACAACGAGGTTAGGACATTAAGTCACGAGGTTAGGTTAGGTAGAACACCATTTCCCGCTTGTACGTTTGCTTCAAAAACAAGTTGTTGTAACGCGTACGCTTGCGTCTAAAACGCGTAGTGTGTAACTAACCTGACGCGAGCGTTTTGAATGCCGTGTTTTTAAAACGCGTACGCTAGCGTCTAAAAACGCTAGGTGTGTAACCGGCTTATGGATTACACGCACGCTATAAATGTATGGAAAAGATTTAAAATTAAAACATTAGGTGAATAGAGTGATTTGTATTTAACGACCGATGTTTGTTTACTTGCGGATGTCTTTCAAAATTTTAGAGATATTTGTTTCAAAACACTTCATTTAGACCCATCACATTTATATGATAGCTCCAGGATTTGCATTCGACTGCATGTTAAAATACACTAAAATTAAACTGGAACTTTTAAAAGATTATGACATCCAATTAATGCTAGAAAGTGGTATATGAGGAGGAATTTGTCAATCAGTGAAAAGATATTCTAAGGCGAATATACCTAATGTTGAAGGACTTGCATACAGTGAGAGTAAGCCGATTAAATGGTTAATGTATTTAGATTGCGTGAATTTATATGGAAAGGCGTTGTTAACAGAATTACCTACCGTATAAAAATGTTGAATGGTACAAATGATCTAACAATCGATATAACAAAAATTGAGGATAATTCTAAATATGGATATATTTTAGAAGTAGATACAGATTATCCTATACAATTGCATAAACTTCATAATGATTTACCATTTTTACCGCTAAATACAATTCCGCCTAATTCTAAAGTACAAAAATTACTTACAACTTTAACTCCAAAAAAAAATTATATTATACATTATAAAAATTTAAAACAGGCAATTGCTAACGGAATAAACGTTACAAAATTTCATAAAATTATCCGTTTCCAACAATCTAAATGGATGGCACCTTACATTGAATTATGTACTAGTATGAGAGTAAAGACGCGAAACGAGTTTAATCGACAATTTTGGAAACTATTAGTAAACAGTGTATTTGGTAAATGTATGGAAAATGACGTACATGTCCCCAGCCCCACCCATTTAACTTTTCGCAATTTTATTTTTTCGCATAATTAGTACGTAATTCCTATGAATTCCTATGATAGGTTCCAGAATTCCTACGCAAAAATTCCGGCCGTGAAAAAAGAATTCCCGTGGGTGGGGCTGGAAACACGTTTCTCCACCCCCACCAATACCTAAAAATGGGTTTTTCGCAATTTTTTTTTTTCGAATAATTCGTACGTTATGCCTATGAATTCCTATGATAGGTTTCAGAATTCCTACGCAAAAATTCCGGCCGTGAAAAAAGAATTCCCGTGGGTGGGGCTGGAAACACGTTTCTCCACCCCCACCCATGACTAAAAAAGGGTTTTTCGCAATTTTTTTTTTTTTCGCATAATTAGTGCGTAATTCCTATGAATTCCTATGATAGGTTCAAGAATTCCTACGCAAAAATTCCGGCCGTGAAAAAAGAATTCCCGTGGGTGGGGCTGGAAACACGTTTCTCCACCCCCACCCATGCCTAAAAAAGGGTTTTTCGCAATTTTTTTTTTCGCATAATTAGTACGTAATTCCTATGAATTCCTATGATAGGTTCCAGAATTCCTACGCAAAAATTTCGGTCGTGAAAAAAGAATTCCTGTGGGTGGGGCTGGAAACACGTTTCTCCACCCCCACCCATGCCTAATAATTTGTACTTCGCAATATTTTTTGTATACTTTGAAAAAATTGTCATTTTAAATCCATTTTGTTGTACTTGGAAACGTTTATTTTTTAATTGAATTAAATAAATGTAATCGATTTAGTTTAGTCAGTTTAGAGTATATAATACTTACATATGAATTGGAGTTGATTTTTTAATTAAATTTGATGAAGGAAAAACATAACAATTTTAGAAAACATCATTGCAATATCTCATCATCAATTTTCATTTAAATCGATCTATAACTATATTTTGAGTACTATAAACCTTCTACACCTACACTCATGCCTATAATAATTAGTTAGTAGATAATAAATAATTTTTAATTTGTAAATGCTATGCATTTCTATGAAATAACTGAATATGATTTACCTTACTGTATTATATTGTGATCCATAATATTTGACGAAAGATAATTGTTTTAAATAGTTTTTTAACTTGTTGTTGAATTTTTTTTTTTGGAATGTAGAAATGTTTAAATATTATAGATTATAAAATCTACAAATTTTTAATAATTTACATGGACAGACGGACAGTTGATAAGAATAAATAATCATTGTATTTAAATATTTTACTATTATAAAATAATAAAAATATAAAATACTTTGTTTCACACTGTTTATAAAAATATTATTTTATTATTTTTGTACCTATCAGATAAAGTGTGTATTATGTACGTATGTTGGATCCATATGTTTTATATTACTTCTTTGCAATCATTAATAAGATACTGATCTTTGATCCTACTGTATACTGTGCCAAAACATTTTTTTGTTTTATTGAAATGGAAAAATTAAAAAAATCAATGATAATTATACTTGCTTGTATTTTTATGATTATTTGATAAGGTTTTTCGTGTTATCGTCGCCAAGGGCGGATACAGAGATCCTAAACGGGGGGGGGAACCTGGCTATATATATATATATATATATATATATATATATATATATATATATATATATATATATATATATATATATATATATATGGGTAATTTCAAAATTATGGGTTATTTCAAGCTTTGCTTATATCCAATAATAAAAACTTAATTTCCCTATTTTTTTTTGTCAATTACTTATCTGTATAGACCTTACTGCACCTTCATGGAGTGTGCACACATAATCATTAATATTTTTGTATATATTTAACTTTAGAAATTTTCAAAATATAGGGAGAGAGGTTTGGATGTAGGGAGAGAGAAATTATGAAAAAATATGCACATATATATATATATATATATATATATATTTATGTAATTGGCCATACAAATTAATATCAACAACTGTAACTTAAGACTAGAAAGTATAACAATAGTACTTTTGAGCTTTAATATACGTTTATTAACAAAATAAAAGTCACCTCAACATATTATTTTTAAATTGACTGAAAATTTAAAAAAAAATATAGAAATACTAACAATCACAATTTTTTAATAGTTATTTAATATATTTTGTTTTGAGATCTACCATTAATACCTTTGAGATCACAAACAATTTAATCACATTTTTAAATTTAAAATAACACTTACAGTATTGAAAAATATAACAGACTTTGAACACATTTAAACTTAACCAAACCATGGTTTAAAAAATTAAAACAAAATAACTTCTATATCATTAAAAACATTAAATATACAATCTGAACTAACTTTTAGTCTTGAACAATATTTAACAGAATTTGAATACATTTAACCTTAACCAAACCTTGGTTTAAAATATTAAAACAAAAATACTTATGTCTATAAAAACTTTAAATACAATCTGAACTTTTTGGTGGAGGAAATCTAGTTTTATTTATGACTAGTATATAATTACTTAATAACTTAAGCACTACAATTCTAAACTATCACTAAAGTTCTTTGACATTGACTTTAATAGGAAACAAAAACACCGTTTTTCTCTTTTTTAATACCACACTTGGATTTGGAAGCACCTGCATAACTTGATCTGTACCAATTACACTATTATCATTATCTTTTACAATAAATTCTGTAAAGGAGTTACCAAGTTTTCTTAGTCCATCTACAGTGATAGAATTATCTTCATTTTGTTTTTCAACACAACAAACATACTGAAAACCTAGAGCATCTGCAGACTTCTTAGAATATTTTTCAAACTTCACCAGAAGGTAGGTTCCTGGGGCATAGAAAGTATTTTTTGATTGTAGCTCTGATATTGACGATGTCGGTTGTATATGTAAATCACATTCAACTTCAACTGGGACATTTTCTAGGCAATCTGCTTCCTCGTTAGTTGGTAAAATAATATGATGTCCTAAAGAAAACTTGTCACAATCATAACAGTCAAAACAACTTAGTTTTCTCATAACTAATTTATTGGGAAACTCTTTCATAAATACAACTTGATGTACTTTGAAAGTACCTTTGAAAGAAGGAATTTCTGGTGGTATATTATTTTTCATTGATTGAATGTCATGCTCGTAAACCAAAATTAGTTCCACTTTTCTGACATTCTCTTTTAAGACCTTTACAAAGCTTTCAAAACAATCTATGTCTTCCCCTTGAGCAACAACTCGATCTGCTGTTCTTTTAAGACAACCTCCAACACCATCTGGAGCACCTTTTCCATGACCAGCTTCCATATAATTCCATGTACATAATGAAATTTCAATTGAATGCTGAAGGGCATGGGCGATTAGAAAAAATATGGTTTTGTTACGGTATTGTGTTGTAGGGCTATCTGTCAGAAAATGAACAACGGTGATTTGTGGAACAGTACGTTGTATGAATTGGAAAATAGGTTGTAGATGTGCCCAAACAGCAGCAGGTCCATGGTCTAAACATTCCGATAGAGTACACATCGATTGTGATACTACTGAGCTGTACTCATCTTTTTTAAAATATATTTGGGACGTGTGAAGAGTATACTGTTTTCGACTACCACCAAAATGAAATGCCTGAATTTCTGTGGAATATTTCATTGAATAATTTTCTGAGAAATCACTGTGAATCAACACCTCATTCGGATTCAGTTTTGTCTTAAGCATCTTTATGGCACGGAACTGATGTATGACATTTCCTTCATGGTATAAATACTTAATATAATCATCGTTGAAGGTGTTTACAGCATCCATGACTGAAACAGTTATTTTTTCTTTCACCGTGTGTTTTACAGATCGAGTTTTATTGTTTTTGTCAGTAAAATTTTCACTTTTTACTTGCCATTTGAAGTAGGTGACTGTAGCATCTGTATCAAATAAATTGTAAGGAATTTGTAAGTCCTTGCAATTACCACACATTCTTTGCAAACAGGCTACATTATCAATATGACAACATACATGACGAGCAAACTCTTTTATGTTAGCATTGTCAATGATGTTCTTCTTAAATAACGCTGAAACTAAGAACTCAATGTTTGCATGAACTTTGCACAAGCATGTATCTCTTTCGGAAACTTTATGTTGTACAACCCAAAATGGCTTTAATTTACAAAATGATACATACCCAATTTTATAGTTAACTTTTCCTAGGAATTTAATATGACAACGTTTCAAGGTATCAGTTAGAAATCTTTTTTGTTTTTTTATTTTATGCCTTGTTATACAATCTTTTTTACCTGGACACACCATCGACACTTCATCATCCTCAAAAAAATCACGAATATCTTGTTTGACTAGTTCATTTATCTTACTTATTCTAGTTTTGATCTGCTTATTATTGGTCAGTATACGTGAACTGTTGAATACCTTGGTTGAAATTTTACCGCGCAAATCACACAATAAGTTATATTTTTTTAAAAAATTTTTATTCCCAACCAAAAGTTCACCAAACTCTCTTTTTTTTCGCCGCGAAGAGAGCAATTTGAAATGTTGTGTTAACTGACAATTCATTGCTTCACCAAACAACAATTTTCGTCTGATAACTTTTTTATTTCCATGTTTCATTAGTTCTGAAACTACTTTTCCTGGAGACTTTTCATCACTTTTTTTATTGCACATTCTCCAGCATCTTTGCCGCCATTTATTTGACTGCTGTGTTAAAGCAGTTACCTTTTTCAGTAGTTTTTTGTTATCCCTAACTACTTTTGCTCTATCTCTACGCATTTTTTTTTCCCTGTTCGTTGACGTGAGAGCACTATCTGTGGAGTTGTCAGTGCATCACTGTCTGGAGGAGAATTTTGTGTCATGTATCTATCCATATCTATTTGCTTTTTTTTTTTATTGTAAGCTTTTTTTGCCTTTGTTTTCCATATTTTTCTCTTCACCCTCAGTTCTCGGTCACTCATATCTTTAACTAGTTTTACTTGTTTTTTGTTTTTTTTTGCTTCATATTTTTTACGTTCTTTTTCTGCTTCAATAGCTCTCAAAACTGGGTCATTATTTATCTTCTCTCTTCTTTTTTGATGATACTCTCTCGCTTTTGCTTTTAACTCCTCCTTGCTCAGTTTTTTTTTTGGTGCCATAATCTAAACTCTTACACTGTACACGAGTGAGACTACCTATTAAATAAAAACCATCAATCACTATAAATGTATGGGCCGAGACCGAAACAATAATAGTTTGTGTGCCCGGTACCGAAATACTTCGTACGCAAGAACACTCACACACCAACCGATATGTATAACGTATAATATGTGTATGTGCAACTCAAGAGTAGTGGACGGGGTCTCCGAGCATATACTCTGAGTGCTAGGTAGTGTGCGGTGGGTGTGTAAGTATGTATTTGTGTGTGGGTACTTATAATTAATAATAAAATGATAACATGTTTAAGGTAAATAAATATGTTGCTGTATAATACACGACGTCAATAATAATTAATTTTACAAATATATAGAAATTACAGCAACCCAATAATATAATAATAAAACAATCTAGATAGATAATAATATTGGCCGTTTGAGTTTTAAACTCGTTAAAGTATAATATAAGCTACTGGCTCAACAATATAATATAATAATAATAATAAGGCAAGCTATTAGAGCTGCTAAAGAATATAGTAATACCTAAAAACTCACGTATTTGGCGGTGCACTGCTGGCCAGCTGCTACCCTTGCCTAAATAATATTAAAAATAATAGACGGTACACGTAAAAATAATAATACACAATGCGCTATAAGGATTGCCTTTATGGCTCACAATAATAATAATGGAAAATTGGCAATTCGCGCCTCAACTTAAACAATATAATTTAAACTGGCGACCGGCACACTCAATAAATTTGCGTCTTGATGAAAGTTGTGTGTGAACTGACTGGATTGAGGCGGCCGAGAGTTATAATAATTACGCGGCTGCATGCGATAACGTGCTTCGTAATCTACATAATATTATATAACGTGCAGCTGGCAATCATATTCCAGAATAAAAATAATAACAATAATATACCTTACTGGTAAAAACAAATAATATATTGTGTACGTGTAGTGTGAGTGTGAGTCGGTGGTGGTAAGCGGCCTTAACATATCAATAATAATGTTGTTGCATGTCGGGAGGCAACAATAAATAACTTGAAACAACAATAAAATGTATAAAAAAAATACAGTATTCTCTCTCCCTAATTTGTATTCTCTCTCCCTACAAATTTAATTTTTTTAATTATTTTAGGGAGAGAGACTGTAGGGAGAGAGGTTTTGACAGTTAGCAATCATTATTGATAAGATTACGAATTATTTCTAGATAGTCATTACGGTACATACATTCTGATCAATAATGCACATAAAATGAAATTATTTATAATCCAAAATACACTTACTACAAGTATTTGATAGGCCTTAGGGAATGAGGTTGAATAAAATCACGCACGGACAAACCGTACTGTTTACGTACGCAAACACAACTGATAAATTTTTTTGATGTAAACAACAAAACACACGTTTTGTTATCATACTGCTGCAGTGTTGCCTCATTGTATTAACACAAAATTGCCATTATACTATTATCTGGCGGCAATTAAAAAAAAATTTTAGGGAGAGAGAAAAAATTATGTAACCGACACAAACTTACGCCAAAATCACTTTCTTAGTGATAATTTGATTTATTTAACAAAACACATTTTAGAGGAAAATATTATGATTATAATAATTCATTGATAACTCATTAAATACTGTATGGTATCTGACATATTAAAAAAAAAAGCTAGAAACCTACTAATTGTGACACGTTTAGGGAGAGAGATTTGGGTTACTTAGATGTGTTTCATACTTAAAATAATAAATATTTCAACTTAAAAATATTGAGTCCTTGTAAGGTAAATAATATTTAAGGTAAAACATTTTTTAGAACTCTATTCAGCCCATAATTGAAGAGACCACAGCTGCGTGACATGAAATAACCCATAATTTTGAAATTACCCATATATATATATATATATATATATATATATATATATGAATACAATTAATTAATAGGAATAGTGAGGCATAGGAATGTATTGTCTAATTATTAGTAGACATTAGTTGTGTACAGAAATCAGTCATACTGGTGATTATGATGGGACTTACTGTTTTATAATACACTTACTTTTAATTTTAATTTTTAAGTGGTAGGTACCTAATGTACTTACATACATTTAAATATATGAAACATTCAGTATATATGAAAAAAGTTTATTTTATATATTTATACAAATGAATAAAATATTTTAAATTACAAAATCTTTTTTTCTGTTATTTTTTGAAAAAATGTTTATGACTTCATCTATGTCAACATGTTCATCTCTATGACAATGAATAATCGCCAATCCTGACAGTCTTTCTTCTACCATATTGCACCGCAGCCAAGTTTTTATCCTTTTAAGGGCGGAAAAACTCCTCTCTGCCGAAGCTATACTAATTGGAAAACTAGCTAAAATCTTTAAAAGTATATGTATTGTTGGGAACATATCTTTATCACAATGTTCTAATGATTTTAGAGCTGTGTCAGGAATATCATTTTTTTCTTTATTCCAATATTCTTTCCACCAAATCATTTCCCCTTGCAACTTTCCAATAAAAGCTTCTCTATTTGCAAATCTGCCATTTAATCCATGTAAATTTCGAAACTGATTCCAAATAGATTCAAATATATTTTGTTCTGTGTTTTCTTGTATTTTCGAAATTAATACTTTTGGCACAAATATTCCAAGATTATACACGCCCAATGTTTTTTCTGTGAATCTGGATTTCATATCAGTTATCATAAAATCTAAAAACGGAATGTATAATGTTACACGGAAAATAGTCTTCTACATTTGTTATCTCTGGATTCTGTCTGTGATGCTGTATTGATATTGTTCTTGGCTTTTTTACAGTAATCTCTAATTTATCCATTTGTTCCACAGCTTTGAAGTACAAATCTTTAAACTCTGTTTTGCCGTCTAATCTAAGTTTATTTGAAATTTCAATAGTTTTATTTATGTAGTTAACTGCAGACTGTTTATCAAATTTTTTTTTTTGAAAAATTACGCTTAATGGTTCTGTAATTGAAAATATATGTGAAGCAACATAAAGAGTGACGACGAATTCGCAGTCAATTGAATTCAATAAAACCTTGGCTTTACTAGATGATTCTCGATCATTCAAATTGCTTATTTTATGAAGAGAATCCATAATTTCCGAAATTCCAGTCAAAAATTGCGTCACTGCTGTATGCCTCTCAACCCACCTAGTTTCACAAAGTGACTGTAGTGAGGAATGTAGAACAGATTGTAGTACAAAATTTCGTTTCGAACTTCCATGAAAAAATGAAATAATTTCCTTAATTTGTCCAAAACTATTCCGGATGGACTGAATTTGACAACATTTGGAAATTGCAAGATTCAAGCCATGGTTAAAACATGGACATCTGACAGCACTGGGTATCTTTTCCAGAATAGTTTTTACTGCACCACACACTTTTGAAGCCATAACACTACAACCGTCAGTAGCAATACCAACGCAGTTATTCAAATCCAAATTGAAGTTGTTCATTAATTTTAAAACGGTTTCTCCTAATATTTGACCATTTAATTTTGGTTCTATTTCAGAATTTTCGAAATTATAACTGTGTGGATCTATAAAACCAAGGAAATCTTCTTGAACAGTGTAATCCTCATTAATATATCGTATGACTAAACATAATTGAGATGTATGTGACATATCGGTTGTTTCGTCGAACATAATACTATAATATGGAGACTGCTTTACTTTGTTTAAAATATTATCAATAATTTACTGCATATGGAAATAATTTCATTTTGGGTAGTTTTACTTATATAAGTAGCTTTGGAACTTGTATTTTTTAAATGGTTTTCTAATTCTATATCACCAGACTCAATTCGAAAATTTAATATTTCTCGAAAATTTCCTTCGTTCAGTTTTGGATATATTTTATTATTTTTCAACAAAGGTCCGTCATCCCGATGACCTCGAAAAGGTATGTTCTGGCGAGCTAAAAATAATACAGACTTAATAATGGGGCGCAACCTATTTCTATTTTCTGTTATTTGTTTCAAATGGTTAGAATCTATCTGACTAACAACTTCAAGAGAAGGGTTTTCGTATGTCTTTATAAAATCCTGCGCTCTCAAAACTGATTCAATATGATATTTAGTTATTTCGTGGGAGTGAAGATCTCCCGTGTTTCCCATTAAATGTTTAAAATTTTATAATGGTTTATTTACTAGTAAACCAAGAGTCATATAATTTTTTTTTCCAGTACCATGACCACCAGAGTAAAATAAAGTACAATATTTACAATATAGTCCATTTTTGCTTTCTGAATATACAACCCATGGATACATATCCAAATGTTTTTGTTGTAAATATCGACGTATTTCTTTTCCTTTCAAATTTTGTAAAGAAAATGGATACACATAACTCTTTGGGGCAACCCAATGGTTTTTTAATAAATTATATCGAGTGTGATCATCTATAATTTGCTGTATATATAAGCCAATATCGTATGTTTTAATTATTATTTCAGTATCATTATTAGAAGCTGGATGAGTCAAATTTGTAGAACTTGACGGTTCTAAATTATCAGTTAAAGGCGTAAAAACTGTGGATATTGATGGTAATCATTTTTCGTCAATATAATTTTGATTGTTTATTGAATTATTACTTTTTTTGAAGTAAGATAGTAATGAAGAACCAGAAGAACTCGATTTTCTTTTTTCACTCATTATTAATAATATCAAAAAAAAAAAAATTTTCTTAAAACAGTGGTCGTGGTGGAAAATTACGCACAATTTTGATCGATATTCGATATATACTTCGATAAAGATGCATTTGTGATTTGCACTGATAATTATAAATTATTTATTTCAAAAAAAGTTAAAACCTAATATTACGAACAAAAACGTATTTTTAAAGAGATTTTTATTACTTACAGCAATAAAATTCCAATTTTAAAGCTATAACAATGTAAAAACTAACTCCGATTATTAAAATTATTATAATATTTACCTGCAGTAGCAGTAGTCAGTAGTAATATGTTTCTTTGGTGTAGTGTACAAATTCTACTGGAACGTCGTATGTGGATTGTGGAGTGTGCGCTCGTACGGACACGAATACGCTATCTCATACTCGACACTCGACAGTGTCAATATATTTTGATGGTATTATTATAGTATTAATATAGATTATTGTCGTAATATGGTTATTGGTTATATATAGTAATACATATAAAAACAAAATTATTTTGTTATGACTTATGAACGTTACAACGGTCGACGACGCCGGATGCACTAACGGCAAGCAACGAGGCGGTAAAACCATTGTAGTACGGCGTAATAATTTAAAAATAGATCGACTTGGTGACTGATGTTATTACAAAATCGTAGAATAATATAGCAAGTAATATTATATAAATTTGTATGTGTACTGTGTCAAACCGACTCAAACCCCATAAATAACCGTTTGTACATAAAATGTTGCGCCTCGGATGCCGTGATCACTATATTATAATAAAATAAAAATTGACAATTTTCAATGGAAAAATAATTAAATGTTCATGGTAAATACAATTACGACCCTCTCAATAACTTACACGAACAAAATTTTAGTCACAATTAAAAAATGGAATATTTAATACTTTTTTTTTTGTGAACGGGGGGGGGCAATTGCCCCTATTGTCCCCCTTGTATCCGCCCTTGATCGTCGCCAGTAATAGTGACATTAGATCGAAACGTGAATTGTAACAGAATAATACATGTGAATAGTGCTAAAAATAACTTGTTTGTTTATTTTTACCATTTAAAATTAATATAATCATTGTAGTTTGTATATCTGTAGATAAGAATAAACATTTTTTCTTTTTGTTCATTATCATAGTTTATACTTGACAATCAATTTTGTTACTTGTCTTTCTTGTTTAATGTTAATTAAACTATTTAGTTTTGTCTTACGAATTATTTTTTTAATATTTTTAAAAAAAATGGGTGGACGAAAGCATTCTGTCAATTAACTCTAATTTTAAAATTATTATAATAAAATGAATAGTTGTGAACGTACAATTTGCTATGTTGTACCTTTGTAAGACGGAATCAATACATGCGGGTGTGATGTTCACTTAACATATTAATAAAATATGATCAATATAAAATATACCTGGATTTTATTCTAGATAAAAAAATTAAACCCAGAGTTGGAAATATTAGGATATAATACAACTTTGGTCAAATGTGAGACTGTAGCCAGTAACATATTTAATTGTGCACTGAAGGATTTACCTTCGGCTTATGATTACATAGAATGTAATACAAAAAGTTGTGGAAGGAAAAATGAAGGGCCAATACCAATAAATATTATAACATATACTACAAACAATGATGGCCTACATGGATTGCAAAGTTATTCAAGTTCTAGACTTAATATTGAAAAAATGACGTGTGGTTGTATTAATGATGGCGAACCATGTGAAGGATTGAAAAAGTGTTTCCAGCCCCACCCACGGGAATTTTTTTTTCACGGCCGGAATTTTTGCGTAGGAATTGTGGAACCTATCATAGGAATTCATAGGAATTAAGTACTAATTATTCGAAAAAAAAAATTGCGAAAAACCCTTTTTTAGGCATGGGTGGGGGTGGAGAAACGTGTTTCCAGCCCCACCCACGGGAATTCTTTTTTCACGGCCGAAATTTTTGCGTAGGAATTCTGGAACCTATCATAGGAATTCATAGGAATTACGTACTAATTATGCGAAAAAAAAAATTGCGAAAAGTTAAATGGGTGGGGCTGGGGACATGTACGTTGGAAAATGTACGAAAACGTATGCCTATGAATTTAGTTTCAAATGAAAAAATAGCTCATAAATATATGATTAAACCGAATTTCAAAGATCGAACTATATATTCTAAAAATCTAATGGCAATACACATGTTTTCGGTAAAAGTAAAATTTGATAAACCATTTGATATTCCCGTATTTTGATACATCAAATTATCCGAAAAATCATTATTGTTTTAATGAAAATAATAAAAATAGGCCAGGTTTTTTAAGGATGAAATGAAGGGAGATATTTTGTTAGAATTTATTACATTAAGACCTAAATTGTATGCATATCGAACAAGTGAAATGGAAATAAAAAAAGCTAAGGGTGTAAAAAAGTATGTTATAAAAAAACATTTATGTTTTTCTGATTATATAAATATTTTAAAAGCGTATATTGATCATAATTTTGATATTAATGAATCAGCTTATCGTACTATGAATTTTATCCAATCAAATAAACATATTGTTTATTCTAAAACAGTGAATAAGTTGATTCTAAGTGCAGATGATGACAAACGATTTATTATGTATTATGGTATACACACTCTTGCGCATGGACATTACAAAAATGTGGGAAAATAATATTAATTGTTCAAAATTTTATAAATTTAATACCCAGTATAATCAATAAAAAAAAATATTTTTTCTATGTATATTTATGTGTTTATAAATAAAAATGTTTACGTACATACACAGCATAACATTAATTTATAATATCTTTTGATGAAATCCATGAATTATGACTTGAATCAAATCCTAACCATTTAACAAAAATTTTATTTTTATTTCTTTTTATAATACGTTCTACTAGATAAGTGTTTGGAAAATCAGTTTTTAAAAGTTCTTGACTATAAAATCGACCTAAAACAATATTATTTTGATCATCGTTTATATTATGTGTAATTGGATCTGATTGAAAAACTTGAAATTGTAAATAGTTCTGTTGACCACTGCGGCTTATAACCTTTATCGAATACATATTTGTTTTTTGAAATTCGAACGATATCATTAATTTTAAATTTAGGTTTATATATTTTTTTTGTTTTCATTTATTTTAATTTTAATCGTATAGTTTTTGTCGAGCTTCGTGCGGAGTATATTTAATAGTTGAATGTTTAGTATTATTATAATTATGTATTAAATCAGATATTGAATTATACCAATTATATGAACCAGTTGCTGTAAACTTTTTATAAATTTTATTTTTAATTGTGCGTGTTACACGTTAAACTATTGCTGCTTTTATATAATGTTTAATATTATATTTTATCATTAATTCTTGAAATTGTTTATTATACAATTCTGTACCATTATCTGTTTGTAATAACTTTGGATGATTAATTTTTAATTTATTTAGCATGCCTTGAGTCACATGTTTCGTAGATTTATTTTTTAATGCTTGTACCCAAACGTATTTAGTATATGTATCTATAACAATTAATATTAATTTAAAACATTGATTATACTTCGAATACGATTGAATGTCAATAAGATCTGCTTGCCAGAGATCATAGTCCAGTCAAATTAGGAAAAAGATCGGAAAAAATTCACCCAAACTGAATTTTGGTACACGCTTAAAATGTACCTTCCCAATCAACATACTAAAAGTCCTGACGCCTAACCCCCGTGCGTACCTCTCCACCCTCCAAAAAGGGGTAAAACCTACCCTCCCGCTATTTTTCTTATAACTCGTTAAATTTTGAACGCACGACAAAATGTTATGGAACCAAAATTAAAGACCGTAAAATTTACTATTAGAATATAATATTTTAATCACTTAAATTTTAACATGATAGTTTAAGTAAAATTGTTTGAAAATGTTGTTATAAATCAACCATACACCCGGAAAAAACATACTTATCAAAAGTTTCTAAGTGACTGGGTAGTACCCTTATATAATATACCTATATATATATATATATATATATATATCTATTTATATATATATATATATATATATATATATATATATATATTTACTGTATATTATATAGTATATATGTATATATACTCTAAAATATAAACCTAAGATTTTATAGTTGTGTGGAAAACCGACCATTTAATTATATTCGGACGAAAATATTTATATACAGTTTGTATTGGGAAAACAAAATAACACTGGGAGCGCTGCTATCATTATGGTTGGCGGTTTCCCCTCTTGACCGATGTGGGACTCATATTTATCAAAATATGATTATAATGTAAAATGCAATACTGTTTTTTTTTTTATGTTTATTATATTATATAAATTTATAATAATTTTATTCTTATTTCGTTATTACTTATGATTTTTGTTGTTATAACTTAGAAATATAACATTTTAAAATGTATGTATCATTAAAGTCTGTATTTGAATTCGTGAAATGTACCACAAATTCAAGAAATGCTGTTGAGGGTGAAGAAGTTTTGCGAGCAAAACAAATTATTCTGTGCGGTAAGATTCAGGAG
The DNA here is from genome assembly GCA_027580255.1 of Therioaphis trifolii. NCBI lineage: Eukaryota > Metazoa > Arthropoda > Insecta > Hemiptera > Aphididae > Therioaphis > Therioaphis trifolii. The sequence goes on along the minus strand of CM050405.1, from coordinate 79,606,060 downwards.
GTAAGTTAACTTTTGTAGCTTAACTAAAATCTAACTGATTGAATAATGTAATTTAAAATAGTTTTATCATTGCTTAATCTATGCTGCTTATGCTTTATTAACTATAGAATAATGGTTTTACGATAAAAGCTTTAGTTATACAAAGTTAACATATTAGAAATAAACCTCATGAAATATCTGGAAAATTGACTGTTGATTCAACAGCTATACAAATTGAATCATTTGTTTGCTCTTGTGCTGCTGGTGCTTCAGAAAGCTGTTAACATGTTGTTGCTGTGCTGCTATTCTTAAATAGGTATCATAATAATCATAATACTCCACAGTGTTACATGTTTGTATTATGCCTAGAATTAATTTTGCTGTAGTACCTAGTTTTTGATTTTAACTATACTATAATATGTATTGAATTAATTTTTATAAACATTAGTACCTAATAAGAATTATGTTACTTATAGAAACAATTTAAATGATATTGATTCTCCATCATCTACTGATGTGCAATGCCAGTGGTCAAAATTAAAAGAGCCATCTCTAGAACAGTTTAAACCGGTCTCTATAGAACATTTTTGCTGTGTGAAGTCTACTGAAAAAGTTCCACTAACTTTGTCTACGTCAGAATTAAGGTTACTAATTTTATTAGGGTTGTATGAACATTATCTATTATATATTTATTTGTGAAATTTCAGATCAGCTCTTATATCCACAGCACCAAATTCTGCAATAGCTTTATATTGTGTTGGACGAAATCCTAAAGAAATACCTTTAAATACAAATTATGTAGTATTAGAAAAACCATTTATTTTCACTAGCCATCCTCTTTTATTATCACTTGATGTTTATAGTGTTCTAAATCTTGGTGACTGTTGTCAGACAGTTTATGAAAGTAAAATTAAACTAAATGACATCCCTATTAGTATTAGAACAAAATCCTTGGTAGACAAATCTTATTGGCACCAGATACGACAATATAGAATTACTGGTAGTCGTTGTTATTCTTTATTTACATACTACACAACTTCTTTAAAAACTGATGCACAGTGGGCTCTTAAAGCTAGTAAATATTTTTGGCCAAAGTCTTTTTCCAATAAATTTGTAAGACACGGAATAAAATATGAAAGTATAGCTATAGAATCATATGCGAGCGATAGTAAACAAAAAATTGTTCCTTGTGGTTTTGTTACTAGTCACGACTATCCATGGTTAGGTTATTCACCTGATGGTATCATTGTCAACAATTTAAATGAACCAATTAAATTAGTAGAAGTAAAATGTCCATATCCCAGTTGTACAGTGGACTCCCAAAATTGTATTGAGAAACTTAAGTTTATTTCTAAAAATGATGATGGGTCATTAATATTAAACAAAAAACATACATATTATGCTCAAGTCCAATTAGGTTTAGTTCTAATTAATTTAAGTAGTTGTGACTTTATAATTTATAACAGTTTACAACATAATTATAAAGTTATAAATGTAAATTTTGATGATAAATATTGTAAAACACTATTACAAGTATTAAAAATTGTATATTTTGAAAAATTATTACATACAATTTGTCAATTAAAAATGTAAATATACTAAGTAATATATTAAATATATAATTGATTTTTTATTTACATATTACATTATTATATAATTTTAAAATCTTATAAATTAAATTTATCACTTGAAAAAATTGGAGAGCTTAAGTTACACATTCCACAAATAATGATCATAATACCATATGCTAAATAGTTATGAGACCATGCAAATTTAGATTGAAAAATATTAAATGATTTTATACGCTGGTTAATTCTTTCGATGTGTACACGAGCACTAGCTATATCTTTATTTAAAAGTGCCTCAGCTTTAGAAAACATTACTTTACTGTTTAGGAAAGGTGGTCGGATTAAATCAATTTGTTTTTCTAAATATAAGTCATCTATTAAAAATCCCTTATCAACCATTATCCCATCAAATCTTTCCATCATTCCTATCAATCCACTTTGCTCAAATATTGTTTTATCAGATGCCCTTCCCCCATATGGTTTGCTAATATATGTTATTAAACCACCGGGTGATATACCAATTAAGAATTTTAAAGTAAATGTCGATTTGTAGTTGCTATAGGTTTTAATCCGACATGTTAAACATTTGGGTTTTTGGATTGCAATCTCTGTGCAGTCTATAACTACTCTAGTATTATTGAATTTTTCAAAACAATATGGGATGTTAGAAGAAATTTCTTCTTTTGATGGCCAATATATGACACTGTTTAAAATCATAGCTAGTGAAGGTATAATTGATGTATATATTAATCTGCAAGACTCCGGTGAAACATTATTGAATAATATTGATAAAACTACAAAAGATAAATTTTGTTTAAATTTCATAAATATCATAAAAATTCTTTCTTTGTAACTTAAATTATGAGAACGTTTATCTGGAAACTCTAAACGATACAGTTCCTCGATTTTATTTAATAAATCAAAAGAAGGTATTCCTGTCATAGTATTTAAACTTTTAGGAGAGTTAATTAATGAAATAAATGGAACCATTAAATCACCACTTGTTACTTGAGTGGAAACATCATTTGTAGTTTTACATTCATAATTAATTTTTTTTATACAGTTCCCTTATTGTTTTATCAGAATCATCTTCTTCATCAATATCAGAAATGTCTTGTGAACATGTTGATTGAAGAAGCTACAATTTCAATCAAAATATAACTACTTATTTTTTTAAATCAATATACATTTTTACTTTTTCTGATATTTCAACAGAAGTAGAAACTTCACAAGAATAGTTTTCATTTGAAGATTTTTTGGGTAAATCTCTTTTCTTAGGAGAGCGTCTTCTTTTGTGAGACTGAAGTGGAACTGTAGACTGTGGCAAATTTTCACTAGGAATAGTAGTAGGTCTAAGCCGTTTTCGTTTTGTATTAATCCCTAAAATAATTTTAATAGAAACTACCAAATTATCTCAAGTAGCATAATTTATTAGTTAGAACATATTACCTGACGGCATAAAGTCTTTTTCAGTGAAATGGAGTGAACACACGCGTAGTTGTGTTCTTTTCAGAGACTCTTTACCCACCTTTAAGTTCATTGCCCATACACAGCGCCTGTCTACTAATTCTTCTTTGCCCATTTTATTAATCCCTAGTACTTTTGGTTCATTTTCTTTGGGAAATAAATGAAAACTTATATTTTCATTAGTAGAGTAAAAAGTCTTACAACCGAACACACCACAATACGTTCCACTGTTCCTAGATATAGCCATTATTATCTATAAATTATATAAAACAACTAACACTATAATTTTTTTTACTAAAACAAAAATATGTAGATTAATTTAATATTATAAATAATAATCAAAAATACTCATGGCAGTCCGTAGTCGCCACTCAACAAGAAATCGCGGGGCGTCGGCCGTCAACCGTTTATCATATCCCACATCGGATAGTTACATTTTTGCTCACTAGGGGGCGAAAATTAGCTTGTCTTCCCAATAGCCATCATTCCGACTGCTTCAACGATATCAGGTTATCGAGACTACATTTTAATCGTATCGGAATATTAGTGTACAATACGTCCGTTGTCAATAATGTATGTTATGAGGTGCATCCAACACCGACACCGATAACGGCAACCGATATTACCGACGCACAGTGGGGCAATAGACTATCAAAATTGGCATTAAATCATACATGAATTTATTTCTCTTAATAATACTTCTATGAAACATATTCTTAGGTTTAAATAAGATTAATATATATTTTTTAGATTCTTAGTATTTTAAATGTGTATTTAGCTATTAGGTATAAGAAAAAAAAAATTTAGATAACATTTTTGTAAGTGAAAGTTTTTATGTTAATCGTTGTCTAAATATGTATCTGAATTATTTTCTGTATTGTCGCTGTTGCTGTCATCGCTATCGCATTCACTGTTATCATCGGACTCATCATTATCATTTTGATCTGAATAAAGTGGCTGAACATTTGGTGCTGGCAAATCTAATAAATTTATGGCTTGTTTAGGTAATGATTGTAACTTTTTTTTACTTAACTTTCTCTTGCTTGAAATGACTGGATCAGAACTTAATAAAAAGAAATTGAATATATCCGTGTTACATTTTTCTCGGCTACATTTTCTAGAATTATTTTCACGGTATTTTTTAAAATCTTTATTGCGGGCTTCTTGCGCTTCTTCTGTTAAGTTACCCATTGGCAATAATGCATATTTAATTATTTCTGGCCCATGAATAAAATACTTATGTAATGTAGGAGGCATATTATACCAAGGGTATTTCTCCACAAAATATCTGGCAGTATTATGTGAAAATTCTCGGAAGTTATCAACATGAACTTCGTGTCCACTAGATACAACTATAGAAATAAAATATGCATTTTTTCAATAAGTTCTTTATCTATTCGGGTAATATCGGCAGATACTTCTGGATTTTTAAAGAAACGTCTTGCAGTGTTACCATCATTGGAATTTCCAAATCCAGGTTTAGGTTTATCAACGGTTAAACCTAATTTTTCTTTAAATTCGTTTTGTATCCATTTTTTATTTTCTGCAACAATATTTTTATCATCTCCCCGAGCTTGCCATTTTTTTAATGGTAATTTATAAGCTATGTGAAGCAGGCACTCAAAAAAACGAATCCACCCATGTAATACTGACATGCCAAACTCTAAGTTGTCAGTTTTTATTTCTCGTTGTATCATTTCGTCAATACTATTAAATCCTTTGGACGTGGCGCCACATAAATAACACTTTTGAGTAGATGTTGTATCTGTTAGTGCATTACACACTTTGCCATCAACCATTGTTAATACCAAATTATGCATCACTTCTAAAGATTTGTCATCAGGAATCACAGTACTATTTACCAAGTTTTTTATTTGATCGTCAACATTTTTTTTCATGCTTATTGAAACCGCAGTAGTTTCTTTCACAAATTGGATTTTAAAGGTCTACAGAATCTCGTCGATCCCGGACGTGGATTTTTCCAAACTATTTTTTCACCATAGACCAGTCGAAGAGGAACAATACTGGTTATAAAAACGGACGCATCACTCGCGTCTAAACCGTGAAAAGCCTGTTTGTAGGAACTATGACCAGAGCTACCATCAAAACCCCATTTCGTAAACAAACAAAACGTGTCCAATTCATTAGGTTGTAATAAATCAATTACAGGTTTCTGCACTAAAAATAGACGTTCAATGGTATGATCAAGTAGAGCTTGCAAAGTAACTTCAGCAGAAGTGGAGGTAACCCTAATGTATTCTGGTTTAGAATAACATTCTTTTTTTGCTGATTGAACGGTTTTATATGAAGGAAATTTTTCGGGTGCACTCATTCTAATTATGTCATATTGATGCCGAGACAGCTTAGCGTCCACTAGGACCGCCAGGGCATCTTCACCCGATAACTTATGAAGGACTTGTGACTCCCTGTAAGCTTTTCTGTATCTGTATGCACGTCTCGGACTTGTCGTACATATTTCATTTACAAGTTTTGATGCTTCGACCTTTCCTGATGCTCTTAAGCTCATTTGTGTTGCATAAATTAATTTAGCCACAGACGTAGTTTGCCTTAAGTTTTGGGTTTTTTGTCTTTTCGTTCGCTCACTACATGACTGAAAAGGAACCACTGGGCGACCACGATTACTATTTGCCAAACAGGTAAATTGAATAACTGTCTTTAACCAATTTTCATTATCTTTTATAAATCTCTCTTCAATCCTATGTACCTTATTCCAGCGAGATTTAAATTCCGATTTAAAATGAAATATTTTTTTATTAAAATCATTGTCTTTATAATTTAGTAGTAATCTGTTTTCAAGCTCTTCCTTGACAAATAAAAAATTGATCATCGATTAATCTACTTTCACAATTTTTCATTATATTAAATAATTCTTGTCGGGAAATATTTGTTTTATTTGACACTGTTTTTCCTATATTAATAAAAAAAAAAACATATTCCATTTATTTATGGTGACTAAGTATTATGTAAACTAAAGTTATATAGCATATTTAATTGAATACAATTAAACAATATTATTAACGAAAAAAAAATTAAAAAATTTAAAGAATGGTGTCGAACCCGGGACCATGGTTCAATATATGCCGCGCTATCCCACTCAGCTGTGGATAAGAATACAAAATATAAAGGTTAAGAGATCTCTTATACTACTTCATTTGAAACTGTTTCAATAGGTAAATCGTAAGTAAGTTCTGAAAAATATCAAACTTTCCAAATTTAACTATAACCTTATTAACGTATAAAACCATTTTGCATTACGTAAACTGACTAATAAAAAAAAAAGTGCAAATATGTGCAATAAAAAAAATTGCTTTCTGTTCAACAGTAAATAAGAATGAATAAAAAAAAAAATTTTTTATCTCGATCTACCTTGGAACCTAATCAAATTATTAAATATTTATAAAATAATTGTTAAAAATCACTATTCACGTTACAATTACTATTTGAATTGCAGTAAAATATAGTTTCATCATAATATTAAAATAATAGGTAATTCTTAATTACATACTTGAAGTAGGATTCATTATAAAAATAAGTTCAATCTGCGAATTCAATGACAATAAGCACAAGTTCAAAACGCACGGAATATTCGAAATCATAAATGTGAAAGTTTGTAACAACACCTGACTACAAACGGGGCAATTTCTGGTGGATATGAGTAAAGTAAACATTTTTAATCTGCCTAATTATATTTAATGGGTCTATAAAGATTACGAAAATGTCGATAACTGATATAAATATAGAATTTATTATTTTTATTGTTGGCCACTTTTGATAGACTATTGCCCCACTGTGCGACGACGGGCTTGTGTGCAACGAGCTTTAATGTCAACAGTTATGACTTATCAAAGTGCTGTGTTCCAAATTCCAATACGTTTGCCGTATATTAGAGATGGGACTTATCGTTCATTAAGGTGAACTAGTTCGGTCGTTCATCGTTCTTTAAATTGAACTAGTTAACTGAACTAGTTTATCGTTCATTTGTTTGACGATTCATTCGTATGAATACGTACTCCGTATCAACGAATCGTTCATGAACGATTAAGGTACTATAATATAGTTCACGTTTTTAAGAACGAGTCGTTCATCGTTCACATATCGTTCACTCGTTCACATATCGTTCACTCGTTCACATATCGTTCACTCGTTCACATATCGTTCACTCGTTCACATATCGTTCACTCGTTCACATATCGTTCACTCGTTCACATATCGTTCACTCGTTCACATATCGTTCACTCGTTCACATATCGTTCACTCGTTCACATATCGTTCACTCGTTCACATATCGTTCACTCGTTCACATATCGTTCACTCGTTCACATATCGTTCACTCGTTCACCTTAATCGTTCACTCGTTCACATATCGTTCATTCGTTCACCTTAATCGTTCACTCGTTCACCTTAATCGTTCATGAACGATTCGTTGATACGGAGTGACAATTGAACTAGTCGTTCATGAACGAGCTAGTACCTTATTAACTATATAGTTCAATCAATTGTTACTCCGTAGTCCGTATCAACGAATCGTTCATGAACGATTAAGGTAAACGATATGAACATACGAACGATATGTGAACGAGTGAACGATATACGAACTATATAGTTCACGTTTTTAAGAACGAGTCGTTCATATCGTTCACTTCGTTCACATATCGTTCGTATGTTCATATCGTTCACTTTAATCGTTCATGAACGAACGATTCGTTGATAGTTCAATTGTCACTCCGTATCAACCGTATCAACGAATCGTTCATGAACGATTAAGGTGAACGATATGAACATACGAACGATATGTGAACGAGTGAACGATGAACGACTCGTTTTTAAAAACGCTAACTAGTTCATATCGTTCACTAAAGTGAATAGTTCAATTGAACTAGTTCGTTCATGAACGACACATCTCTACCGTATATACCTTGTGTAAAACGTGTGTGTGTATAACATCCAACGTCTTATTTTTTATTCATTAATATATATAATGGTTCAAATATTTTATTGTAAAAATGGCTAATTTTTGTTTTATTTGCGAAAAAGAATTAGTCGAAAATGATAGTATTTTGGTGAAGGCTAAAGGTATCGCCACTCTCATAAAATCGAGTAAACAGCGTTCTGACGATAAATGGAAAACGTTAGTAAATTTAGAAAATGTGCAAGTACATCCTGATTGTCGTAAAAACTATACGAGGGCGGAAACCATTAGAAAGTACGGCAATCAACAAAAAGAAATGTTGATGACATCACCAGCTAAAGGTAAATTGCGTTCCACTTACGTATTAAATTTTAAAAAAAATTGTTTATTTTGCGATCAAAAATGTTCGATAGAAAATGAATTGAAAAAAAGTAAGGAACGTCGCGATATTATCTATAACGTTCGTACTCTTCATTTTAAACAATCGGTTGAAGATGTGGCGAAAATGAAGAATGATGAATGGGCAAAAACAGTTTTGAAACGTTCAGATAGTGTTATAAATGTTTAGTTGCTGAAAAAGCAATTTATCATAAATCTTGCGAAAGAAAATTTTGTAAAAGTGTAATATCCGAAGAAAAAAAGAACAGAGGACATCCACAAGATGAAGATTCAATTAAGGCGTTTAGAGCCCTACTAGACTCGATGATAGTGTTAATGAAATAATGGCCTTGCCTCTACAAAATTCACCTAATTACCTAGAACTAAAATCTAATAGTTCTGAACTGGTAAATATTAATACAACTGTTGTAAAAATATTCTAAATACACATAAGGATACATTTAAAAATAGTATTTCATTTTTATAAGTAGGTAGATTAAATTATTTAAGAATGTATATCAGAAAAAAAAAATTTAATTCCTATTTGATTATACCTTTAAATAGGCACATAAATACTATAATCAGAAATATTAGAAATTATAGAAAAACAGTGTTATAAAATAATAATGAATTACTTAATTGTAATTAATATAAACTTAAATCTCATACACACGTTATTAATTTTTTTTAATAATTGATATTGTTTTAGAAACAGTATACTAACAAAAGAGTAGCTACAAGAATAGTTGTGCATCAAGCAAAAAAAAATTGCCAAGAACTATTTTCACCGGTTGAAAATACTGATAATATAAATATTATTTATAAACAAATTTATTCTGATTCTAAATCCATTAATTTTCCTACGAATTGGCAAAGAATAACTCCTGAGAACAAAAAAAGTGTAATGTTTTGTAAAATTTTATTAAAAGAAGATTTAACACCATACTTTGAAAAAGCGGTTATTATTGATGAAAAGGCCACAATTAAACTGTTTTTATTCAACAGTATCCAAATTAACATTGAAAAACTTGAACTAACATCAAATATAATTTTAGATTTACATGAAGCAGAAGATATTATTTTAAAATTTTCTAATGCTACTATTTGTTCTGGTATTTTTATTCCTACAGAATTGTTAAAGTATAAACCTAATACAGCTTGGTGTATTGATAATGATGAAAAATTTCATCATTCAAAATGCTTACTTATTAATTTATCTCCAAGTTCCCATGATAATTCTTTAAAAAATCCTACAAAAACAACAAAATGTAATTTCTGTTTTTCTATGTTAGATTCTATTAAGAAAAAAAAAAGAGAAACAAATACAAGAATATGTAAACGAATATGTATTAAGACAACACCTAATAAACACAATAAATTAAAACTCTTAAGGAAAAATATAAAGAATATTAGACAAATAAAACAAAGAACAAAAACCCAGCTCCAAAAATTTAAATTACAAGTACAAAATTACCAAAAAGAATTTGAAATTTTAGATGCTTCTGTTTTGATAAAAAATGTAGAGTCCAAAATTCCACAAAACCAAATTATAATAATTAAAGAAATGTTTGCATCATCTAATAGGAAAAATCCAAAAGGAAATCGCTACACCGAAGATTGGATCATGCTGTGTATGTTATTGCATATACGATCACCAGCAGGTTATGCATTTTTAAAAAATAATCAATTGTTACCATTGCCTTGTGTCAGGACTATAAGAAAATATTTAGCACAAATTCCCACTACGTGTGGATTTGATAAAAGTTTTTTTGAATTGTTTAAGAAACATTTGTCTGCTAAAAATAATTTCCAAAAACATGGACTTCTCATCTTCGATGAAATATCATTGAGGGAAAGCATTTCTGTCAATTCTAAGACATTGAGTTATACAGATTTAATCGATTTTGGCAAAGACAATGAAGAACTGGATAATCTTCCAAAAGCAATAGACATCGATTCAAAAGCTACTCATGGATTGGTCTTCATGTTCCAACCTCTTGCTGATTCGTATACTCAACCAATTGGAGTATTTGCATCGAAAGGTCCTGTAAATGGATTAACACTTGTAAAATTAATAATTAAAGCAGTTTTATTGTTAGAAAAGTCAGGTGCTTACGTTCATGGTTTTGTATCGGATGGAGCTCAAACAAATAGACGTGTATGGACAGAACTTGGTATTAGTGGAAAATTAAACTCTTCTTCTTTTTACATAGAACACTTTGTTGATGAAAACAGAAAATTTTTTGCTTTTTCAGACACTCATCAAATGTGTGAGAAATAGATTATACAACAACAAAAAACTGAAAGTACCTATGCATAATTACCTAAATATAAAATATATAAAAAATATATTAAAATAAAAATTTCAGATAAATCCAAATGAAAATTATGTTAATTGGGAACATTTTGTTACTTTACATGAACAAGACAAAAAAAATTGTAACAGCCAATTAAGGGTTTGCCCGAAAATTACAGCTAATCATATCAGTTTAAATAATTTTTGTTTAAAAATGAGAGTTCGCTTAGCTACACAAGTTAGAATATTACCTTCACTATTTTTCTTTAAAGTTATCATCTAAAATTTACAATAACATTATATTTTAGATTCTTAGCAAATCAGTAGCTGATGGTTTATCATTTTACAGCAAACATAAAGTTCCAGAATTGCAAGATTGTGATGCAACAATCAATTTTTGTCTCGTTTTTAATGATATGTTTGACGCCCTCAATGCTAAAATTCCTTGTCAGGGAGTCCATCCAAATTCCAAAAATTACGAGGTTGATTTTAAATGTTGGGTTTTTATTGGAAATTTGTTTGACTTTTTCTGTGCTTTTGTATAATTTATTATGTACCGGTTAAATGTTTTTTTTTTGTTTTTAGTTTAGTTCAATAACTATAATACATGTTTGTGAGCATCAATGTGAACTATATAATGTAATGCATAATAATAATTTAAAATTCAAACTTTAAATATTGGGATTTAATAAAAAAAATGCTAAAATTCCTTGTCAGGGAGTCCATCTAAATTCAAAAAATTACGAGTTTGATTTTAAATGTTGGGTTTTTATTGGATATTTGTTTGACTTTTTGTGTGCTTGTGTATAATTTATTATGTACTTGTTAAATGTGTTTTTTGTTTTTAGTTTAGTTCAATAACTATAATACATGTTTGTGAACATCAATGTGAACTATATAATGTAATGTGTAATAATTATTTAAAATTCAAACTTAACATATTGTGATTTAATTAAAAAATATATACGTTTGTATCCTAGATACTTCAACGTTCTTTAAAATGGTTAGATAGCTGGGAATCTAATGTAATATCTGGAAATATATCTGAAAGTGAATTTTTGACTAAAAGCACGGCAGAAGGTTTGAGAGTTACCATAAGTTCATGTATAGAATTGGTAAATTACACGAAGGAAAAATATGATTTTGACTACATTCTTACAGGGAAAATTAACCAAGACGCCCTGGAAGTAAATATTAATACAATTTAGTGATTTAAGGTTAAATACTTATATTATTAATAAATTTACATTGTTTTTCCTTTTTTTAAGCGATTTTTTGGTACTATGAGGATGGCTTCTGGAGCAAACGACCATCCCTCTACACCTACATTTTTGCAAGTGTACAAGTTGCTTACAGTATATGCCATCTTGAAACCTCCCAAGTATGGAAATTGTACTGTAGAAAAAACAGATATTAGTAATAATTTAATAAAAATATCAGACATACAAAATATTTATACTAGTTCAGAACCTTCAGCACTGGAAAAGCTACAAAAAAAACTTGATGGCTTTGTAAATCAAGGTGAATGGGAATTTTCTGACATTGTTGAACATGATTATTCAATTGCACCTATTGTTGACTGTTTGAAATACTATGTAGCAGGCTACTTAAGTCATCAAATAACTAAAAGAACAAGTTGCATAAAATGTAAATCAGCATTTACTGTTATGTCAAATTTTAGACCAGAAGCTGATCTTACAAATATTAAAAGCAGAGGATGGTTAAAACACCCGAACAGCGAAAGTGTTGCCAGGTCTGGGGAAATTTCCTCTTTCTGGGGATTTTTGGTGTATTATTTGGTTTGATCTGGAGATTTTTCTGGGGAATTCAAATATTCTGAGGAAATAAGTGCTAAGACTGGAGATTTCTTGCATTTTGATTTTTTACCATGTTATGGAAAATTGTATACGTTGTTATGTTGGTCATAAGTCGTAAACTCATAATACCCTACGGACTTTTTGCCGAAAATGAAACGTATAAGCAATGACCATAGATATACAACACTTGTGTGTGGCAATATCTATGGCAATGACCAAGAAAATGCGACGCATACATGGGTTATAAGCGAATATACTCTAGATCCTACAACCTAAAACTGTTATTCGTCTTACTCGTGCAGTGCGTAACTTGAATTATTTTGTTTTTTATTATTGTGGTTATAAGCGACAAAATGAGTGACAGTGAAAACTCTAATGAAGGACCATCGTTTAAATGGTATGGTCTAAAAAAAAATCATATAAGCATACGTTTCGTCAAAGTTGGTTAAAGTCCACAGAGTTCAAAGCGTGGTTAAAAATTCTTTAATAAAAGTGCTTAAATAAATAATAAAAATGCGTTGTTTTTTATGTCTAAAAAAATGTTTTTAATTGGTGGGGGTGGTTTACTCCTCTTAATATCCCCCCCCCTAGGTGAAGGCTCAACTACGCCACTGGTTGAGTATAACGATGTTTTATTGTCTGTTAAGCTTAAAGTAACTGATTCATACATTGTAAAAATTCAAGACAGATGTCCGCATATGAATGTATTATATTTTTGATAATTTGTGTAGTTGAATAAAATATTATAATTTTGAAAATATTTTTGTAATTCATCTGGTGGTGGTAGATCACCAAAACTATCAAAATACACAATTTGATTATGATTTTTATGATATGCTACTCAATGAGTTCCTTTACCTTTAAAAGTATCTAAATTTAACACAGCGCACTCAATTTCTAACGGTTTTTTAGGTAAGCTATCTTGTGAAAAGACTCCGCGGAAATGTTTAATTTTTAACTTGTCCACATAATTTATAATATCCTCATGGGTGACAGGTCTATTGGGTAAATGCCACTGTATTAGTTTTTTTCATTTTTTTTTCTTTTTTTATGTTTTTTACTCCTGAACCTTCTCTATTTAAATTCAAACCTTTTCCTATATTATTGTTTAAATATAAATCATTATCTTTTTTAACTGCATTATATATATACTTGGTGCACCAGAGGCTAAACTTCCTGATGCTGATAACCCTGCAAATATTGGTATAAGTGGTAAAACACCGCCTACTTGATTTGGACATAGAATAACTCTTTCATCGTTTTTTCTTGATTTCCTCTTTTTTTTCTTTGCTAATATATATTTTTTATTATAACGCTTATTACCCATACCGATTTGTCTCTTAGTTTTCATAGCGTTTAATATTGCGTATGCAACAAGTTTTTCCTTTTTAGAACTATCGGCAGCTTTAACTCTTTGCCAAGCTTGATCTTCTAATAACTTATCGGCTTTATGTCTAATATCTAAGTTATTACTGTTTTCATAAGCAATATCATGTGCTCGACAAGCGGAATCTAATGGATTGATTCCTTTATCCCCACGAGCTAATCTCTTTTTTAATTTAGTACCAGGCCCACAAAATTGATACCCAGGGATGTGAGCTTCAAATGGAAGTCTATTTATAACAGTGTTTAAAAGTCCTTTACCGGTCCTAACATTTTTTAGCTTACAAGTTGAACGCATTATATATAACTGGTTTTATGTTTTAAAATTACATAGTATTCAGATGGTAAACCTAAAGCTAATATTGCTAATAAATAGATTTCTATTGTTAAGCCTCTATACAAACGTATCAGAAAAGAATTAAATTATTTAAATTATTTAAATAACAAAAATATAATGCCGAATATGGAAGAGTCTGATAATATAAATGAAATAAAAAAACGAAGTAAACCTTTAATCAGTCCAACACTTCAAAACAAAAAATTTAAGTATTCAAAGTCTAACGATAAATGAAACGTTAGTAAATCTCTTGACGACTTATCACTAGAAAATAGTTCATTACATTCTATAGAAGAATTACGAAATAGCTCGGACCTAATAGATTTCGGGAAAACGTTACAATCTGATCAAATAGGTTCAAGTCTATATAAAGACGTAATACCCAACACACAGCTAGTTTATTATGACGATCCGAATGAATTAGTCACGAGATTAAATCTGTTAATTTCATCTCAAAATGCTGGTAATACAGGTGTTAATAATGAAATTATGTCTATATTAGAAGAATTACGTGAGAGGTAACTTATTGTATAAAGAAATAAAAATTAAAGAAATGTTTAATTAAAAAACTTATTATTCATTTTTTTTTTTTTTTTTTTTTTTTTTATTCAAGTAACCATCTTAAATTACATAGTATGCAGAAAATTTTACGTTAGATTACACGATTATCTATCTCTTTTAAGCTTTTGTAGCTAGTGTTAGAGAGTAATAATATTTAATTAAGAACTACACACATTATATCTTATGAGTAGCACAATAAGTGATGAAAGAACAATAACATGTTATGAGAAAAAATCAAAAAATAAGTAATACAGATAAATAAATATTTTTAACAATAGAAAAAATTGTAGAAATGAGAGATAATAATAAATATTACACATAACATATTAAATATAGAATATAAAATAAAAATAAAATAAGTAAAAAATGAAATATAGCAAAAGCATAATGTGAGTTAGGTTAATTGAGAAAATAGCCAATGATAAACGGTTTTTTTGACATTAATTTTGGAGCAGTGAATATTTTTTTTTATATTGACATGGCATTTCGTTAAAATACTCTGGACCCAAGTAATTTTGGAAAGATTGACCAAAAGATTAATTTGAATATTTGACAGGTATATTATACCGAATTATTTCTCTTTTACCTTCCAACAGTTTGTTATCTTTATCTTGATTGGACCTTTTTAGAGTGAACAAAATGGCAATTTTTTTATATAGAAATTTGGCTGGTAAAACACCCAGTTCCTTGTAATTTTGTTTCGTAGAATCTTGCAATGAGTACTTGTTTAGGCAATTTCTTATAATGTTATTCTGGTTAACTTGTAATTTGTTTAAAACATTATCACCTAATCCGCCCCATACTAACATACCGTATTGGAGTATCGATTGGTATAGAGCAAAATAAATAACCCGCATTGTTTGCTTTGGAACTAAACCCTATAATTTGTAGAATCTATAAGTTATAGAGCGTAATTTTCCAACTAGGTTTTGAATGTGAAGATTCTATCTTAAGTTTTTATCAAATATGATACCTAAATATCGAGTATTAGTAACTTCTTTGATAAAAATACATTTATTTATGTTATTACAACTGTTACCATCGACACATCTATGAATTATTATAGGTTTAAGATTTGGAAAACTTTTGTAAATTGAAAACGTCATAAACATGGTTTTTTCTTCGTTGAGTGTTAAATTTTTGTCACATAGACATTGATAAACTTTACTTAATCCAGCAGTCGCTTTTTCGTGAACCCCATCCCATGAATTATCGGTAAAGAGTAGACAGGTACCGTCAGCATATGAAACAACTAATCCATCATGACTTAAATCACTAACCAAGTTTATATACAATAAAAATAAAATTGGACCTAGAACACTACTCTGAGGGACTCCATATTCAACGACATCTTCATGACATATTATTTATTACGACCATTTGTTTTCGATTGTACAGGTAACTTTCAAACCATTTTAAACTAAGATTATTTATACCAAAAGTGGGTGTGGGTAATATTTGTAGTAACATTTTATGATTCACAGTGTCAAATGCTTTTTTTAAGGCCAAGAATACAGCTATAACCTTGTTACTGCTATCTAACTCATTAAAAATAAATTGGGTCGTACTAAATAGGGCATCCTCTGTGCCAATACCTGGTCTAAATCCATATTGATTTTTAGATAGCAGTTTATTCTTCTCTAGAAATGATATTAATCTAATTTTGATTATTTTTTCAAGTATTTTGGCAAAATTACTAACTAAAGGTATTGGTCTATAATTATTTATATTTTTGCGGTCTCCAGCTTTATAAATTGGTTTAATAAGTGGCAAGTGCTACTTTAAGATTATCTGGAAAAATACTTTGCTGTATACATAAGTTATATATATATATATATATATATATATATATATATATATATATATATATATATATATATATTTATATATATATATATATATATATATATATACTAGTGGGTTCACTATAAGTTCAGTTATATATTTTAATAATTTGATTGTTATCTTGTCTATACCTGCAGCTGTATCATCTTTACAATTTTTTATTATGTTGATAACATCAGTGTTTGTTATTTTTTTAGAGAAAAGACTATCGAAAGAAAGTTCATTATCCAGATATAAGGCATAATTTTTCGCCAAATAATTAGAGCTCTCTACTAATTTCTTTCCCATATTGATAAAAAATGTATTAAAAATATTTGCTACCTTCATCGGATCATTGTTAACATCATATTTTTTTTCGTTAAAGATAACATTTTTAATGTCATCTTTATTATTATTTTAGGACCAGGAATTTCATTAATGAGTTTCAAAGTTAATTTAGGATTGTCTGAAACGTTCTGAATTTTTTTCTCGTAAAAGGTTTTTTTTGCCAGTCTTAAAATTTGTGTATAGTTATTTTTATATTTTATATAGTGTAGAGCTAGCTTAGTATTATTTGGAGTTTTCCTAAGTTTTAGAGATAAGGACTCTTTGTGGCGGGTAGAGCGTAGCAAACCAGCTGACATCCATTCTTTTAATCGGAAATTTTTTGAAGTAATTTTTTTAGATGTAGTTGAATTATTGATATAAAAATAAATTATTTTCAGAAACTCGGAAAAACACTCATTTGCATTGTCTTTGTTGTACACTTCCGTCCATTTTTCATCAAATAGAAGTTTTCTCATTTTATCATGATCAATGATAGAAATCATTTTACTTTTATCTTTCAAATCAATAGTGGTTATAGGTATTGAAACGCAAGTCGTATAATGATCGGTTATGTCTGTTTGTAAAATACCTGCGCTTATCTGGGTAATTAAGTGTTCTTCGTTGTGAACGAATATATGATCAAGACATGCATGTTTTTGCCCGCTGGGTAACCTTGTATATAAATTTATGAAAGATGCAAATCCGTTTTGCGATAATAAATTAAGATAATCATTATTTAGAGCATTGTCCCCAATTATATTTATGTTCATATCCCCGATAAGCACAGTGTAATTACCTTTTTTTTATTTTCTATTATAACTTTATTTACCGTATCATTGAAAACATTAATATCAGTTGAGGGTGACCTATATATACATAATAAAATAATTGGTGTACCTATATTATTAATAGTTAGTTTAACAATATTGGTTTCGACAAAATCATATTCAAAAAAGTCTACACTATAATTAGATCTAACAAAAACGAAAATGCCATCATTTTGGTTCTTTTTTAATGTAGAGAAAAATAATTTATATCCATCCATAGTAAAAACATTTTGATCCAAAGTATTATGCCAAGTTTCAGTCAATATTATTACATCTATTTTATCACTATATGGATCATTTTCTAAAAAAAGCGTAAGTTCATCAAAGTTTGAGTTTACACTCCTTATGTTACAACACAGACTGTTTACGTACCTGTTGGTTATATTGTTATTAACATGCCAAAATTCCGTAAAAGATTCATAGTAATTTGTTTTGTAGCTAAGATATCCATTTATAATTAAAGAATTTTCCATTTATTATGAACAATTTAGTTGTAAATTAAAATATTAAAAACAAAGAAACTAATCTAATTTAGATAATGATTGCTCATCATATATTATAACGGCTTTGCTATTTTCATTTTTTTTAATACAAATTTTCGAATCTATAGTCCAAACAAATTTGTACCCTGTATCACGAACAAATGCTCGTTTTGAAAAATAAATTTTTATTGAATTGTGTAAGACTATCGTTAATATAAATATACTCATCATTCCAGTTTGAATTTATTACTCTGCCCTTCAACTTCGCTTTTTTGACATTTTCCATCATTGATTTCTTGTTTTGAATTGACAGAATTTTTCTGGGTCTATTTGTGATTTTTGAATGAACACGGAAAGCTTTTGAAACGGAAATATTTGCTCGTACTACTGCCGCGATTGACTCCACTGTTTTTATACAGTCTTCGTTGTTAACTTCCGGGACACCAACAATTTCCACAAATTTTTCAATAGCTTTTTGCTCAAAAAATTATTTATTTACATTTATGTGAATGTATAAAATCTGATTTTAACGACATAATTTAGTTATACGACCGACATTTTTTTCCAATAGTCCATTTAATTTCATACTGTCATCATAAGATGATTTTAAACTATTGCGTTTTATTTACTTTCATAGGCCACAAATACTAATAAAAAGCGTTCTTCTTCAAAAATAAGTTCATTTTTCAAACCTATTTCAAAAAAAATCTCAGTTGAAAGCAGTATATCCGAAGAATCTCATATTTCAATCAATTCAGTAAAAGATCTTAATTCGAACATTGATTTGGTATTAGCATCTTCTAGTCATGATTTCCATCTTCATACTAATGATATAGGAGATTATATTGGACAAAATATTGACGATTATTCGAAACGTGAACTCCTAATGAATCATTATTCATGGGTACCACCAACAAACTACATATTTCCTTTTTTTGAGCATAATAAAAACCGTAAATTAATACGTCGATTTATTGGGCAACAAATTTTAAATAATTTTAAATGGTTAGTATTTTCACCATCAAGACAAGGTTTATATTGCAAATATTGTCCTTTGTTTAATGTACAAAAACAATGTGGTTATCAACGAAATGTAGAATTACAAAAATTAGTTACTCAACCGTTGACAAAGTTTGCGAAATTGCAAGGAAATTCAGGGGATTTACATAGACATGAAATTACTAGATATCACACTGAGTCTGTCCAAATGGCTATACTTTTTTTACAAAACTACAATAATCCCAAACTTCAAATACACAACTTATTAGATACAAAACGAATGCAAGAAATAAAAGAAAATCGGGAAAGACTTATTCCAATTATAGAAAGTATTATATTTTTGGGGAGACAAAATATCCCCTTTCGAGGGCATAGAGATGATGGCCAACTAAATTTACCGTCTATCATTGAAGATGAAGGAAGTTCAATCAACGAAGGTAATTTTAGAGAGCTTTTGAAATTTCGAGTCAAAGCCGGGGATACTACGCTTGAAAGTCATCTGAAGAATTCTTCTTCAAAATTAACATACATTAGTAAAACAATACAGAACGAGTTAATTGAGGTATGCGGTAAAGAAATTTTAAACAGTAGTTTAAAAAAAATTACAGACAAGGATATTTTTTACAGTTTAATTTTTGATGAAACCCTAGATGTGTCTAAACGATCACAAATTAGTTTAGTCATAAGATATATTTATGAAATAACAATTAGAGAAGATTTTGTGACATTTGTTGATGCATTTGATGAAGCTCGACTTATTCAACTAAGAAATTATAATAATAAATTAAGTGATGACGAAGAGGTAAATAATGATAGTTCCTCGGAAAATTATGAAAGGTGCATGGAAATAGAAGAAATATCGATAACTGGGAAAATGTTAGGGCAAATTGTTTTAAATCAATTGAAAGAAATGGGTTTGAATCTTAACAAGTGTGTAGGTATTGGTACTGATGGCTGTAGTGTTATGACATCGGAAGTTTGTGGAGCTGTAGTTGAAATTATAAAAAGTTCACCGAATGCCCGTAAATGCCCGTGTATTCGGTATTTATCGGTTGTAAAAAACGATTCAACTTCAATTGAGCATTTTGTGGCGTCATTAATTGCCAAATTCAAATTGTGTGCTGCACAATGAACATAAAGAGCATTAGGTTGTTTTTGTCTGATGAGGGCTTGAACTCCACCATATTCGCCGCTCATAACTCTAGCCCCATCATACGACACTGTGATAGATCCATATTATTTATTTTTTTTTTTTATTAGAGCTTTCAGTAGAACTATTAAGCTCCGATCCATATTATTATTGTGTAATAACTGCTTAATTTTTGTTGATAGGCCAATAGCGGAATGATCAGTCAATTCCGAAAATCCAAGAATAACTTCTTCAATTTCAATGGATATTGGTTCTGACCACGGTTATCTACACAGGTTGGCGCACGGCGTGTTATCGCTGGTCGATGCGGCGAACGCAGTGAACTATTAGCGCTAGTAGTCAGTGGGCCTACATTTACATTCGTATGTACTGGGAAATCGAAGATTTTTTATTCAAATTCGTTATTATCGTCCTAACGACTAAAATTACGAATTAAAAACATTCCACAATTATTGTAAACCGTGAAAAGGTGATTATGGCTGACATCAGCAAATAATAATCAAAATTAATTGGTAAAAATATTTTTAATGATAAAATTAACATAAAATATATATACCTAAATAATGTTTGATTTAGTTAACTAAGGCAGTGTTTATTATAAAAAAATGCATACATTGGTATCTCTTATTTATTTTATAGTGTTTGTTATTATTTGTTAAATTAATTAATTAATTAAATCACGTGTATTATGTACTGTTACTCCCTACACCACCACAAGCTTAGCTTAAAGGTGTAGGTAATTTTTATTATTTCTTTAAATTCTTTGTATTGTGTTTTTCAAATAATAAAAAAAAATTATAAATTCAATTCAATTCAAATAATTAATGACTACAAGTCTTTCTTACCCAGTTATAATTTATTTTATTTATAAAATATCTGTAAAATAAAATACCGAATAAACATAATATGTTATTATTAATTTGTTTATTACTTATTCTTTATGTAATAAAACCTATTTAGTAGTCGGTTAATACTTAATATGATGTTAGTAGAAAGTTTTCCTTCATACTTATTGACCAAGATATAATGATTTATGTTAAAACCCAATAATTAAAATTGTAAAAATACCTAACAGCAATATAATGTTTGGAACAAACATAGGTATTGTCGTTTACAACAAAATTTTTCCTTGGAATAGCTTTTTGCCATTTTTGCCGCAAACCAGTATCTTTTGGTGCTGAAAACTGTGACACCTTTTTTGTGTTGCTTTTGTAGCCTTGTAGTGAACCAGGAGACTAGTCACTATACTCAATATTTATTAGACTGACGGCTCTGAGCGTGTTCTTCGACAGGTTGAGATAAAGGAGTCACGAAGTCAATGTTGTAGATTAGTAATAATGTTTATTAAAATGTAAGACAAAATGTAACTTAAAATAATTACTTTAATAAAAGAAATGTGAGGACAGACGTTACGGTCTGCCCGAGAATAAGTAGGTTCGTGAACACTAGAGCTGGCGGCGATGTAACCGCGCGGGGCTACGACCAGGTAGTGTTCGAGGCTTGGGAATCGGACTTAATCTAATCTTACAGTAAAATAGAGTCCGTATTTATACAATTCATTGGGCTCTATTTTACCCTTCCTTATACATTAATCGAGACGTTGGATGAGGAAAACAGGTGAGTCAATACTAGATGCGGAGAGATAGTTGTTTCTGGCAAGGACTTTTAAATGGCAAGGGATCATAAAAATATTTATGTCTTCTTGGAAATATTGATGTATGCGTAATGTCGTTTTATTACAACTTGTTGTATCTTCTTAGAAATATAAATGTATGCGTAGTATCGGTTTACTACATGCCTCCCCTGAAAGAAGGAAGATCCCATCTTCCTTTCAAAATCTAATCTTAAGTGCCGGGTAAACCGATATATTAGTTTTTTCTTCTTCCGTTGTTGGAGGTGCTGTTGGTTCTTGTCCCGTTGGTTCATCGGCTAGGCATATTGACTGCATTTCTTCTTGTTGTATTTCTTCTAAGTATTGTGCCCGTGGTTTATTTATTTCTAACATTTTGTTGAATTGGTATATGGTAGTAAGGAGAATTATAATTATGAAACTCGCTATTACAGTATATAGCATGTAGCTTTGGAGAAAATGACTTTCTTTTAATTTATCGATAGTTTCTTGGTTTTTCTTCATTTGATAAAGTTCTTCTCTTGATTTGGAAATGGAGTCTAGATCGTCCATGTGATTGTTGATGACGTCTTCGTCGTTTAGTACTAAATCAATTGATTGATCTGGGTTTATGTTGCTTTTAATTTTGGAGTGTGGAACAAAGTCTAGATATTCTATGTCATGTTCTATTTTTCCTGGTACGAGAACGTCTCTTGCTCCATATCCTCTGCATGTTTCGTTAAGTGTAATTATACCTGTGCCTTCTAAGGTATGGGTTGTTGATTCTTTATCGTTTTCACATGTTATGAAGATTACTTCATTATCCGTCACGTATAGCCATTTGTTTTGTCGATTTAATTTGTGAAAAATGGTTGATCGTAACGTGAATTGTTTGATGTTACACGAGTCGGGTACATCTTTGGGATCCTGTAGTAGTTGTACCTCACAAATTGGTCTAAGTGTCCTTGGATGAAGATATTGGATTTCAGGACATAAAAGGAAATCTCGAGTATGTTTACATTGTGCGTAGTTAAAACTGTTATAGGTCGTGTAGTGTTCCTTAGTCTTACTTACAGCTAAATACTTATGGCTAGGTTTAATATACATACAATTAGTTTGTTCGCATACAGGTTTAGGGATAAGATTATATAATATAAAATCATTTTGATAAACTAATGGTATGGTTAGTACAAATACAATGTTGTTATTAGAATAGTATACTATTAAATCTGAGAGTTTTACTAAATCATAAACAGTTGACAAACTGGGTTGGTATGGCAAATCTGTACCATGTGGTAACGATATTTTTATATCTTGGAAATGATTTACTAACTCTGGTAGACCTAGTAAGTACGGGTGAATTTGACCTATTTTCGCACTTTCAATTATGTTAAATAATATGTCTAACTCTGACATGTGTTTTGTAAATAGTAAGCTCATGTAAATAAAATGTTTGTTTATATGGTTTAGGATCTGCTGATCCATAGTTGCGTTTTTAATTTCGTTTACCATAATTTTAATTTCGTAATTTTCGCGTGCTTCAATTTCTTGTTTAAGCTTAACGACTTTTAGTTGTTCGGAGACATAGTTTGTGTTTGTGGTGCCCCCTGCTATTAATTTTTCAATACCGAAATCGAATTTCTTTATGCAATCGAGATTACATAAACCATAAATTGTTTGGGCGACTTTACTTATAGTACCTATTACACTACGTTTAGTAAACGTATGTTTATGACCGATTGATGATAAAATTAAATTTCGTTTATTTTTATATTGTCTGGCAATACTAGTTACTGGATAAAGCAAATGGTGACAGTTAGCCTCAGCGTTATTACTCACGTTTCGGCAAGCCTGCTCGGTTTTTGTTAAATAGGTATCTATATATTCCCATTGTTCGGTATGTTTAGCAAGATCTATGAAAGTGGTTAAATCCCATTTCGAAGTGACTATGTTGACTAGTCCTCGGTTTTCGTAATACAACCCTGCGGTTTGGTTAAGTTTTTCGTTGGTTATTCGCGATGTACTGGTGACGAGTTGCAAGTAAGTTATGGTAATAAGAAGTCTGAAATTATAATAAAAAAAAAAAAAAAAAAAAAAATAATATAATAAAAAAAAAAAATGCTTTATATGGAATTACGGGATTATGAAACACATAAGGTGATTAAAAATACACCTTGTCCAGACTACGTCTGTACAAGGGTTATGTGCGTCCGTTATCCCGTGATCTTTGTTGCATATTAGCCCGTGGGCCTCTTGGAGTTTCAAATAACGTCCATTCTTTTCCACTTTATGCAGCTCGCATTCCGCTATAATAGTCTTATTATGCAGTAGCTGTATGCAAAATATTCCGTCCTGCCTTTCATCATAGACCCTTAGGTCTAGGATGGGATTGTTTATTCCTAACTGTTTTAATATTTTGATGTCGTTACATCCCTGATATACCACGACTATATTGTCCCAGTCGTCCTGGTTAATATAATCATGGATGGTTCTATAGTTCAAATTCGGCGTAAGAGTGTTTTGACTATCATACACTTGTGCCAGGACTGGATATAACTTTGAGGGTTGGTCTTTAAAAATTCTGTTGTTCCTAAGCACGGCATGATTAATTTGTGTTTCAGTTGCCGGTTCTATAGAACCTGTGTTTGAGTTCATCAATAAAATTTCCCCCTCCAGTTTTATAACTGGAGAGTTCGTATTGCTGGTGGTCATTGCTCCGGATACAAGCAATGTCTCACCCTTTTTCAGTGTGATGAACTCAAGATCTATTAGGACGTAACGTTGCGACGGTAATCTAAAAAGAAATAGTAAAGTTATATTGGTTGCTTGAACCAAAAAAAAAAAATAATAATAAAAAAATAGAAAGAGAAGAAAAAGTTTTTGTAATGTCTTGTTGATTTGTTTAGTCGTTAAATTTTCTTACGTTATTTACGTTTCTCACCAGGTGAGAGATTTTGTTCTGTGTATACGTTAATTGAAATGTCTGTTCCGAGGAAAATATATTTTAATATCGTACGAACTCTTTCGTATTTGGTCATGGCGGTGGAACCTTCGATACGGATAGTGGAACAGGTTTTAAGATTATTTTGTACGCATAGTTCGCGCATCTTTAAGTACGCGTTATAAATATCTTGTGCGTTAAATTTCATTAAGTGTGTTTCAGTTATAGCGTAAAAAAATATTGTCCTATCTTCTTGTTTTATAGTTGTGACGGGTTCGTCGTCCTTGAATTTAATAGCATCGAGATTGTTGTCGTGGATCAGTTTCCTAACAGCGGGATGCACGATAATTACGTCACGCGGAATAGGAATAAACAAGTTTTCGTTACTATTCGCGTGTTTAATGCTCCCGTCGGTTTCTGTTATTTTCGAATTGAATATCGGTGTTTTTTCTGCGTCTAAAAATTTATTATATTCTACGTTGCCTGCGGCGGCGTCTTGTACTACGTGAATTCGTGACAAACAATCGGTATTAGAACGTTTGGAACCGGCCCGGTAAATCATTGAATAGTCGTATTCCTCGAGTTGTAACCGCCATCGCATGATGTTGATGGGTTTAGTTACACGCGGTGTGTTACTATTATGCGTTACAATGTCAGTAGCGGGGAGATATTATCCTTCGCTGTGAGATAAATCGGAATATTCGGATTTTAGTTCGATAAAACTTTCCTTTTCTTCGTTATTTAAATGGTCCGTAGGAATAGTACGAGTTAAATAATTTATTTTATCGCCGTCTAAACTGGTTCCAGTTAATAGTACTTTGTCGTTTGTACATGGTTCCCGGTTTATATTATTTGAATTAATTTCATCAATTATAAATGGTTGTTCCGAAATTTTTATGGTATTACTTATAATCCCATGTTGGTTTACTGGACTTACGCTATTCGCCAAAATTACGTCATTCTTTAATTCTTGTTTTTGAACATTAACAGTGTCGTGCTCAATATTTTCGTTATTCTTTATAAGAAAAATACTGTTGCTATGCGGTGGAATAATAACAGGTTTTACTGTTTGTTTATCGGGTATTATAAATTCGTCTTTGCTTAGATCAAGGATAATTTCGTTTTCTATTATAAATTCACGCCCGATTAAACCGTCTTCTGGTATTGGGAAATCGTCGTGTACAATTTCAAATTTAGCAATAAGCGTTATAGAATTTATTGTTATAGGAGTGGTTACGATACCTAAAGTTTTAATAGGCCATGGGTTAATGCCTTTTATATCACGTTTATCTTTTTCATTTACTTTTACGTTGTCGCGAAGGGACGATATTTTTATTAAATTCATGTCAGCGCCCGTGTCAATAAGAAAACGTAGTTTATCGTTTACGAAATTATGTGATTTAATATTAATTTGTCCCTTAATCGGTGTTATTATACGAACGTTATTTTTTATTTCGGAGACTGTACGTTCTTCGGTTTCGTTTTCACGATCCTGTTTTTTTTTATTTTCGTTATATAGTCGTCTTCTACATTCGGAAATGTCGTGATTTGCTCGTTTACAATATTTGCAAAAATTTACTGTCCCTACGTTATTTGGTTTTTGTTCGAAGCGATTCGTATTCGGGTTTCGAAAGTTTGTTGGTTGGTTTGATCGACATTCATTTGCGTAATGTCCCATTTTACTACATTTATTACATTTAATATGCGCTTTATTCATCCCGCGGTTTTGATTATTATTATTATTATTATTGTTATTACGGAAATTATTGGGTTTGTTATTTTTCCATGAGTTAGATTTATCCGCGGTCGATTCTTTTTCCATTGCTAGTCTTACTGCGTCTTCGAAAGACGTAATATTTCGCGCTTCTATAATTAATCGGATCGATGGGTTGATACCCTCAAGAAATACGCTAAGTGCGTTAACTAATACAGTTTCTGCGATTATTCGTGAATCGCTAGGAGTTTTTCCTACTGTTAATGCGCTTGTAAGTTGATGATAAATATTCTCTATACGTTTAGCAAAGGAGTGTACGTTTTCGTCGTATTTTTGTCTCATAGAGCTTAATTGTTTTTGTAAATAATTAATAGATTGAGCGGGTTTGTAAATGGACCTAAGGTGTGTTTTTAGCTGTTCCCAGGTCGTAAATTCATGATATTTAATATTTTCAAAAGCTCCCTCTATTAATTGCGATAAAATGTGTTGTAATATAAAAGTCTGTGAAGCTTCTTCTACGTTTGCAAGTGCTAATTCACATTTATTTTCAAAAAAGGTTAGTTCGTTTTCCGTGCCTCCACTAAATGTGGGGATGAGCCTTATGGCTGAGTCGATACCTATAGCTGATTTGGCCATTATATTCGGGGTATCTACAAAAGTTCGATTTAAAATTTCGTTTGAGTCGGAGCTCACGTTAGAATTGTTTTCAGTATCACTATTATCGTTAGTAAGTGTGTCGTTGGTATTTGTCGTATCAATCGACGTACCTAAATCGGAATCGGGTTTATCGTTCCTATTTGCCTGACTACGAGTAAACATCTACTCTAGTACAGTAAGTCATAAGTTTGTAAAGTTACGTTGGTTTCTTTAAAAAGAAGAAATAAGAAAAAAATACTCTCAGATAAAAAAAATATACTATAAAATAACAACTCACAGTGACTGCATGTTTGTTGAGTGTCGTGGAAAAAAAATGAAACTTCGTACTGCGCTGTCCCTGCGTCAGTGAAAAATGATTGAAGTTCGTGTTTATCTGAGGTCGTGTACTGCGCTTGTCCCTGCGTCAGCAAAAATGGTAGAACGAAGTGGCTCGATGATCTCGCTACGGAACTGCTATGCACGTAGACCAACTGGCAAGCAATTGGGTTTTTCGAAGTAGCGTTCAGAGTTCGTCAGTTGGGCTCTTAAGTTACTTGTTTGAACTTAATCAAACGTTTTCACTCAACGAGAACCCCACACCTGACACCAAAAAGTATGTAGTGAACCAGGAGACTAGTCACTATACTCAATATTTATTAGACTGACGGCTCTGAGCGTGTTCTTCGACAGGTTGAGATAAAGGAGTCACGAAGTCAATGTTGTAGATTAGTAATAATGTTTATTAAAATGTAAGACAAAATGTAACTTAAAATAATTACTTTAATAAAAGAAATGTGAGGACAGACGTTACGGTCTGCCCGAGAATAAGTAGGTTCGTGAACACTAGAGCTGGCGGCGATGTAACCGCGCGGGGCTACGACCAGGTAGTGTTCGAGGCTTGGGAATCGGACTTAATCTAATCTTACAGTAAAATAGAGTCCGTATTTATACAATTCATTGGGCTCTATTTTACCCTTCCTTATACATTAATCGAGACGTTGGATGAGGAAAACAGGTGAGTCAATACTAGATGCGGAGAGATAGTTGTTTCTGGCAAGGACTTTTAAATGGCAAGGGATCATAAAAATATTTATGTCTTCTTGGAAATATTGATGTATGCGTAATGTCGTTTTATTACAACTTGTTGTATCTTCTTAGAAATATAAATGTATGCGTAGTATCGGTTTACTACAGCCTGAAGTACATCAAACTATACAACACTAAGCCACCATCGCAATAAAACTACATACTACCAATTATATAATGACAACAATACAAAATAATGTCGAAATTCGAAAATTATTTTGTTCTTTGTCATGCATTAAGAATGTACTCATGTTATCTCTAGGTTAGGTGTCGGTTGTGTTCTTATCACCTTTTCACGGTCTACAATAATTGTGGAATGTTTTTAATTCGTAATTTTAGTCGTTTGGGTGATATAACGAATTTGAATAAAAAATCTTCGATTTCCCAGTATATATAAATGTAAACGTAGGCCCACTGACTACTAGCGCTAATAGTTCACTACGGTCACCGCATAGACCACCCGTCTGCATTAGTATCATAGTGGCGTGCGCCAACCTGTGTAGATAACCGTGGTTCTGACTTTTCATTTTTTACAATATTTACATATCTATAAACTTCACTCAGTTGGTCTTTTTTTGAAATATCTTGAGTAGTGTCTATAATAATGGAGTAAAACGGCGCAGTTTTAATTTTTGAAATCAATACTTTTCTAAGTTCATTTGCCAAACAGTGTATTATCTCATTTTGTATCTGAGGACTTAAATACTTAATACTTCCTTTAGGCATATTCACTATGTGTTTTAATACATCATCATACTTAGCAATAAGTTTAACTTGCGTCAAAAAATTTCCATTATATGTGTCAGTTATTGATTCACGATGTCCACGAAATGCTAATGAATTCTTGGACAAAGCTAGAGTTATACTAAATAGCCTTTCTAGAACTTGGGCCCAAAAATTTGTGTCATATCTGTATTGTTCTTCAATGATTTTTTTTTGTTTCCATTGATCATATACAACACAAGATATTAAATGTGACTGAATTTTCATGTAGTGAAATTTTTTGGGATAAATGTTTCCAGTCTCTTATACCGTGATAATTCCACTGATCTTGACTTATGTTTGAAAAAAGCCAACATGGTTCACAATAAACTGCGTCTAATTTTAATGATTCTAATATATTATCAGAAACATTTAAATTTTCGACTGAAACAATAAGTTCTTCGGAAAGTGGTTGGGCTAATAGGTGTTTTTGATTGGGCGTTATATCATGTGAAATAGTATTTGGAAAAATATTTCGGCGAATACGAGGTTTGTTTTGGTAATCTACAACTTTATTTCGAGTTTTCCGAATACTTGAAGACGGTTTTACAAGACTTGGCAATATGTACGTAATATTATCATCAAGATTAAAAATTTCTACATCACTTCCTACCTCATAATTCGACGAATCACTTGATTCTTCAATTATAAAATTTGCATTTTTAATTTTAGGAGTATAGTCTTCGTCTTCATCTGTATCATCAATTGAAGTAAGGCTATCGTCATCTGAAGGTATACTTTCAAACAATACATCACATATTTCACTGTCGTTTATTTTCATGTTGAATACTTAATAATTAAATAATATAGTATCAAAAACAACGAAGAAATAATACGAGTGTACTCAACGAATGATATTCACTAACTACCTACTAGCAAGAATTGATTGTGGTCGGTACCGCACGGTGGGTTATTTATTGGACGGTCACATTTATAAATATTACACAGGTCACAAAAATACCAATTAATTTATTTTTATATCATAATAATGTTCACTAATATTTACGTCAAATGAAAAAAAAAAATGAACAAATCGGTCGACAAAATACTGAGTAATACAAAATAGAAATAATTACAGTGAACTGATAACGTGGACAAAAATAAGGAGAGAAGAAATTCGTAATAAACTCGCACAAATTACCCATAGTCTGTTTATTTTTATATCAAGGCCTTTAGAATGGGCAACAGTATTAATGTCAAGTTATTAATTGAAGAAATATTTGATTGGGAAAAAAATAAAAATAAAAGAAAAGGTGGGTTATTTTTCGTCCCACCGTGAAGAAAAGCTAATTTTTTGGTGGGACATAACGTGTACCACCATGCCGCAAAGAGTTAAGACTACGTAATTTGTAATATACGAGTAAATGTTACGTATATTATAAATATATGAATGTTACTTAGCAAAAAAGCAGTATACAACTGACACGGTACGCAATGGCAGCCAGTACGAAGTACAGGCACCACAGCGACCAGTCTACACCTAGTCAACCACCAACACGGGAAACGGCGATACGACACTGTCGACTCTCCCACCACGCCGCAAAGGCACAGGGTGGGACGGGAAGAAAAATCGCACCGATCGAGTACCGACCGAGTCCGGTCTATCTATCGTTTTCCGGCCGTCACGAAGTCAACGCTGCGTCTCTGTACCTGCTTCAAACGCCGTCTTCTTCGTACATCAACTAACTTTATATTTTTGTTTTGTGCTTGTGGATTATTGGTGTTGTTGCGTGACGACCAACAAAGAAACAAATAAACGACTCCGGTCAGATCTTCAATCACTATAATATTAGTTTCCAAATTTTCTATTTCTTTTTCTTGCTATCAACGTGTTCTTTTATTGACCGGCCCTCCGCGGAAGACCGTACGCATATCCGCCGTAGCCGTGTCAAATTGGCTCCCCGTCAGAGGATCACCTCAAAAGTCAACGTAAAGGTAAGAGTTTTCACGCTGACACATACCTCGGATTATTTGCTTATATTACATAGTATTAGTATATTTAACCAGGAGTGTGTTTGCCGGTTAGCTAGGATTCCCAAGTTAGAATTAAGTTAGTAATATTCTGGTACGCAAGGGGAATTCCGCGCAACCGAGTATAACCGTGATACGGCTGTGGGAAGTAGTTACATAACGTACCGCCACCCCACCCAACGATTACCTTTCGTCCCGTGGCAATACTGCCGATAACATCACAGCGCGCAGGCCTTTGCTGTAAAACCGGTCACAGCCGCCGCTGCCGCCGCCGCGCCGTCAGCTATCGCCGCCGCGCCGTCAGCTATCGCCGCCGAGACCGTGACCTAGATCGCTAAATTAGGAACACACCGTCCGTGCCGCCAACAGCTGACCGTTGTCTACGTGAACACGATAATCACAGTCGGTTCCGTAACCATCACGCGACAACTCGCGTACCCAAAAACATCGTTTTTTTTTCTCTTCTTCTTACCCGATATATCACACGCTAAACACAAGCTATCGCACCGCTCAACAGTTTAACAACCACATTTGTAAAATAATTGTCTGAATTATTTATACAATATGAATGGTAAAACGTTACAGCAGTTGACGTCGGTAGAGTTACGTAGCGAGTGTACGGTCCGCGGTATCAGTATATCCGGAACGAAGGCGGACTTGATTATAAGGCTAGAGGAACACCTTCGGGAAAACGGACAAAACCCGGAAGACGTGCGTTTCTACCCCACACAGTCATTAATCACAGGATTAACTGACAGTGCGGGGGACAGATTATACGCGACGTCCACAATGGTAGATACGGAAACACGCCGGCCCAACGTGCGGCCGTCCGAGGGAGTTCTTGCAGACCTGACTGGACAGCAAACACTTACGGACGGCCAAACCGGACAGAGCGCTCTCCGATCGACCACCCAGGGGGAGTCCGTTCACACACTTGACCCCGATATCTTTAAAACCGCAGCGGAACAGCTAGTAAAGTTAAGACAAACGTTGCCGCAAACGAACGACACACAATCGTTCGAGGCACGGTTAATGGCACTGGAAGCGAGCATGACGCGTTTCCTCACGGAAGCACGTTCGGCACACGCACAGCAGCCAAGTAACGATACAGCCTCGCGGTTTTACAATCACCCGTCACCCGTACAAGTAACAGCTCGTACACACGAGGGTTACCAGTCGGGCAGGTCATATTATGAGTGCAACACCGACGGCGCCCAACCGGGCCCCAACCACACTACCGCCGCGGACAACCGACCGGTTTTCACGCGCGATGTGCTCAACGACTACACGGGTCCCGCAACAAACGCGTCACGCTACGTCCCGTACGATGCACGCACACTAGAACGATCGGTGCTAATACCATACGACGACTTGCGCGCAGCAAGGTCTTCATTACCCGAGTTCACAGGAACAAGGGCTGAAGACCCCGTCAGGTATTTAGATAATACCGAGTCAATACTGGTGCAAGCACGTATACATCCATCGGGTTGGTGCAGGGCGGTCGAACCACAATTAAAAGGAACGGCGAGCACATGGTATATGTCTATCAAGACGCTTGACCTATCCTGGGAAGAATTTAGGGTTGAATTTTTAGAAAATTTCAATAATTCCGAAATTCAATCTCAATTGCGCGCCGACATAGTGACAACACGCCAATTGCCCAAACAATCGCTAACGGAATTCGTGCGGATTAAAAACCAGCTAGCGCGCCGCGTAAATACCGGCCTATCCGAATCGGACTTGGTAGGTATTATCGCGGGACTAACACGCGACGCGTTCCGTACGCATATCCGACTACACCGGCCGCAAACGTTCAGCGAGCTACGACGCATCGCAGGCGTTTTAGACCCAGTTACGGACAACACCGACCCACCCCCAAAACAATGGACACCCAATAGAGGGTCGAACACCCCACGTACAGCCAACCCGGTGAAAAAAAAATTTTTTGGCAAATCATCTAATGACCAGCCACCGGGGCCGTGCAAATATTGTGGGGAGCTTCATTGGCACAGTAAGTGCCCACATAGGCCATCCACGTCGGGAAACGGCGGGGGAGTCGACGAGGACTAGTCCCCCTCATCGACTCAACATCACCCCCCCACCCACCACCAACTACAGTCGGTAGTACAGACGGAAAAAAACGCAATCGACACGCGCGTAGGTCGGAAGTTCGACGCAACGAACAACCAACTACGAACACTTTTTCCGTCACATCACCAATTGGCACTCGTTCACAGACCCCCAACCTACACCACCCCACCACCGAACACACTCATCTCACCGGTGACACGTGTGTTCAACATCAACCGGCTCATGGGGCAGCCACAGGTGTAGGGACAAAGGCAACAGAGACACGAGTGTTCACCTGCATAGGTGACGGGGACGCAAGCGCACCCACCGCGCATATCCCCGCATTAGGTCAGTCTGCGCACGTAGAGCATCAGGTGAGCACAGAGGCAATCGACAGGGACAGTGTGGTCATAGCGGTTATCACCGATGACCAAACCAGCCCAGTCGCGGTTCAGAACCAATTGCCCCGCTCGACCGATTGCAATACGACTAATAATGGTACACGAACACGCCCAGACAAAATTCCGACCCCCGCGGTTGAACTCGAATTTCCGTCAGGCTTCGTAACAGCCCTATTAGATTCTCAAGCGCAAAAGTCGTACGTAAACCCGACAGTAGCCCGTAAATATGGCAAAACACCCACTCACGGACCCACAAACACAGTCCGGATGGCGGACGGTCACACTGCGACAACCAGTGGCACCTCCACCTTCGAAGCTAGAATAGGCGCGCTCGACATAAAATTCGAAGCAAACATCCTAGACAATTTGTATTGCGATGCGTTACTAGGACACGACTTTCTTGTTAACAATGAAGTTTCCTGGGATTACGCTGCATGCACAATTCACATGGGTAGACAAATCCGTACGTCGACATGCTGGAAAGGGAAGTCCCAACCACCCACCACTAGTCCAGACTTGTCACAATTAGAATTTGGAAACGACACCGAAACGCGCGCGAAACTCACCGAGGTATTAAATAAATACGCGGTAGTGTTTACCGACAAAGTAGGACGTACCAAATTAATTGAGCACGAAATTTCGTTAAAAGACCCATCCCCTATCGCGCTCAAACCATACCCATACCCACAGCAGAAACAAACTGCTATCGACGACATGGTGCGCGATATGGAAATTCAGGGGCTCGTAGAACCCAGCACCTCACCGTGGGCCGCACCAGTAGTATTGGCAAAGAAAAAAGACGGATCATTTCGTCTATGTGTCGACTACAGGCGGCTTAACGACGTGACGGAGTCCGACGCATACCCGATGCCAGATCTTAATAAAATGATTAGGCAGATGCGGGGCGCAAAAATTTTCAGCATTCTCGATTTGAGGTCAGGGTACTGGCAAGTACCGTTACACAAAAATGCGCGAAAATATACGGCTTTCCGAACACGTAGAGGTCTATTTCAGTTCCGAGTCCTCCCTTTCGGTCTCAAAAACAGTCCTATGACTTTCGTGAGACTCACGAACGAAGTCATGAGGGGGTACCAGGATGAGTTCGTACAAGTTTACCTTGATGATATAGTAGTATTTTCAAAAAACGAGTACGAGCACCAGGCCCACTTAGACAAAGTTCTCGAGTGTCTCAAGAGATTCGGACTGACGTGCAACACAAAAAAATGTAAAATCGGACTTCGCGAAATTTCATTTTTGGGGCACATTGTAGACTCGGAAGGCATTCAAAAACAACCGGAAAAATTAGTCTGCATCGACAATTTTCCGGTTCCACGTAAAGTTAAGGATGTACGTAAATTTTTGGGAGTCTGTAACTGGTACAACCAGTTTGTAGATAACTACGCGGACACCATAGCACCCTTAACGAATTTACTGAAACAGGGGGTCAGGTGGAAATGGACAGATGTCGAACAACGCGCGTTTGAATCAATAAAAAACGCGCTAGTCACGTCACCAAAATTATCTCCACCCGATTATAGCAAACCGTTTTGTCTGCAAACCGATGCAAGCGAGATAGGAGCGGGTGCGGTACTATTCCAACGGGGTGACAGACCGGAGGAAAGACGCATAGTGTCCTACGCGAGCAAAAAGTTTAGCGAGACACAAACAAGGTACGCCGCTGTTGAACGCGAGTGTCTAGCAGTAATTTGGGCAACAGACAAATTCCGTCCATACCTAGAGACCCGACATTTCGAACTCCTAACCGACAACTCAGCACTAACGTGGTTACATAGGGCCAAAGACAAAAATTCAAAATTAACACGTTGGTCACTACAACTAGCTAATTTAGATTTTAGTACGGTGCATGTCCCGGGAATACAAAACGAAGCACCGGATTTGTTATCCCGTGACCCAGCACCGGGCACACCAGTAGACGAGGAACGGCTTGAGGAAAAATTGGTAGGGGCACCCATAACGCCGACGATCAATATTGACCCCCAGCCCGACCAAATCTTCTCTATGTTAGACCACCGCGACAGTGTCGACACACCTCTCACCGCGACAACGCTCGGAAAATGGCAGTCCGAAGACGCCACGATCCGCGACTTAATCGCCGGTCACAAGTGGGACGGTCCAGCGCGGAACACTAGGAGCACAAAATCGGGAACTAACGCATATGTTTTTCTCGATGGTCTCTTACACGTCAACGCAGGCCCCCACACACCCATCGTGATACCCAAGTCCAAAGCACAACATGTAATTTGGAGATGTCACGATCACGTCCTATCCAATCACCCAGGTTGGAAAGAGACGTATCGGGCGGTTCGACAACGGTATTATTGGGAAGGTCAAAAGAACGACGTAAGGTTATATGTCGGTGCGTGCCACGTGTGCGCGTGCACGAAACCACTCAACTCGCGCCCCACCGACCCAATGCAACCTAGAACCCCCCGAAAACCATGGGAAGTTATCAGTGTCGATCTGATGGGACCATACCCACGTTCCGGTAAGGGAAAATCGTACATACTGGTAGCAACTGACTGTTTTAGTAGGTGGACCGAGGCTTACCCCCTAGGAACAGCAACATCTAAAACAATAATCGAAACGTTAGAACGAGAGTTCTTTTCACGTTTTGGTTATCCCCGCGTGTGTCTCAGTGACAACGGTCCCCAGTTCGTGTCAAACGAAATGTTAAGCGCGTTAGAACGCTGGGGAACACAGGGTTGGACAACTCCGATTTACCATCCGAGAGCCAACCCAGTCGAACGCCGTAATCAGGATCTTAAAAAAGGTTTGCGCGCACAGCTCGTCGATGGCAAACATAGATCTTGGGACACAAAACTACCCGCAATTCTATTTTCGATACGGAACAGGTGCAACGAACAGACATGCTACTCACCCGCGGTCCTTGTCCTCGGCAGAGAATGCAAGAGACCCGGAGATTGGGCGCTGTCAAAATCGACACCAGTACATATCGGGAAATCACTAGAAGAGAGGGTAGTGCGGGAAAAGCGTATATTAGGTAAAAAGAGGGTGGTGAAGCCGAGCGCGAACATCGGTAAACCGGCAAAGTTCTGCAAGGGTGACGTAGTATACTACAAAGCTCACCATCTATCGAAAGCACATGAACATTTCCATGCCGGGTTCGCACCAAAATGGTGGGGACCGGTAAAACTAGCGAAACAGGTCGGAAAAGGTGTATTCCTTACCGACCAACTACCGTCACGGAAAATACATGTGTCTTGCCTAAAACGCGCACCGACAGGGCAGAAGTAAATAATTTTTTTTTATTTTGTCCCCTTTCTTTCTGTAATAACAGCAAACACAAATGGATATCAGCGCCGACGAACAAGCGTTGAGGTGGCAGCGAGTGGCGGACCTCATCACCCGGCTGGGACTGGTATCCGGCGACCAGGATGCGCCGCGCACAGCTGCCCAGGTCGCCAGAATGCCCATTCGCCAACTACTCCAGGATCCGGTGCGGGCAGCAATATACAACCGGGGCTGGGCGGATCGGACGGCGGACATTCAACGGAGGTTGCAACCTCCGACAACCGTCGCCAACACCAGGCTGCAACCACAACCGACCACAACAATCTCGAGCCACATCTCGCATCAGCGCCGGCCACAACAACGCCCGCCACCACCAACAGCAACCACGACGGTGAGGAGGCCCGAAACCGTGACGCCCAGGGAACCATCCCCGGTACCCGGGCCGTCAGGAGTACACTCCACACCGGCGGTAAGGGTAAGGACGGAGGCGCAGCAGGCGAGGAACAAAAGAAAGTTCCTCAAGCTGAAGGAGAAGAAACTGGCCAGGGAACGTTTGGTGAGCCAACAATACCGGCTAACCAAGCAACCCACGCCAGTTTCCGAACCAGAGACCGCCAGCACACCACCGCCCCAACCAACACCACCGGTGGCGATGGAGGTGGACCCACCGGCGACCGAGGGACAAAGTCCCGAGGAGTCGGGACCGTCCACTAGCCAGGCGGGGATAAGCCAAGCGGTGGCCACGGAGACCAGCTCCGAGGACACCTGGCTATCCACGCCAGGTCCATCACTGGAGGAGGTACCGGATGTAGCGTTCGACGACAATACGTTCGCTACTCCGAACGGGTCCCCAACCCAACACTAAAAGTGTATGGGAAGGCGAGCCTACCTCAAGCGTCAGCAAGAGATAGCGCAAGCCAACCCTATCGCTTCAAAAAAAAAAAAAAAAAAGAAAAAAAAAACCGACAACGGTACAAGTAACCCGTGTGGTGGTTTGGCGGGGGAGTATGACACGGTACGCAATGGCAGCCAGTACGAAGTACAGGCACCACAGCGACCAGTCTACACCTAGTCAACCACCAACACGGGAAACGGCGATACGACACTGTCGACTCTCCCACCACGCCGCAAAGGCACAGGGTGGGACGGGAAGAAAAATCGCACCGATCGAGTACCGACCGAGTCCGGTCTATCTATCGTTTTCCGGCCGTCACGAAGTCAACGCTGCGTCTCTGTACCTGCTTCAAACGCCGTCTTCTTCGTACATCAACTAACTTTATATTTTTGTTTTGTGCTTGTGGATTATTGGTGTTGTTGCGTGACGACCAACAAAGAAACAAATAAACGACTCCGGTCAGATCTTCAATCACTATAATATTAGTTTCCAAATTTTCTATTTCTTTTTCTTGCTATCAACGTGTTCTTTTATTGACCGGCCCTCCGCGGAAGACCGTACGCATATCCGCCGTAACCGTGTCACAACGTATACTAAGCAAAAAGGCAGTAAGTGACCACAGTATACGGTAATTATGCTTAGTATTGGTTCACATACGTATTTTCTGCTAAGGAAAGACACATATTTTTCGGCCGTAAGTGGCTAGTTATAGAAACAATAATAATAAATATCGGTATCGTCATATGGTTATAATGTTCACTTCTCCAACACATTTCAGCTATCAGGTTCGTATATTATGTGACGTAATATGATTTGTCTTTATCATGGATTATAAATAATATTACCATGGGAATAGTTTTTAATTATTTTAAAATGTCTTCTTTTGTTTTTGATAACCAAATAAACCGAATTGTTAACGAAAAAATAATTTGTGTACTTTCGTAGTTTCGTGTAAAGACTAAATCTTAGCTTTAGCCATTATTCTTACTGTTATTTATATTCGTACAATTCAGGGCCGTATTGCGGTTTGATGGCGCCCCTGGCGAATCACTGCATTTGCGCCCCCCCCCCACCCCAAATAAAAAATTTGCGGTAGTTTAAAATAATCATTTGAAATATATAAAACTGTAAAAATATATAAAATATATCAAGTAATAACTAATAATCTATAATAATTTATAATAATGTATTTATTTTACTTAAAAAACGTAGTTCACCGTTTAATAGAAGTTCAAATAACATTTTGTCCAATATCTGAATAACAGGAAACGTACATTTTGGGTACGTAAAGACCGTACAATAATACGCAGTTAATAGTTTTGCTATAAATACATACATACCCAATCTATTTTATGCGAATATGATTCGCATATCGATATATAATCATACGTATAAAATATAATACTCTATCCAGCCTAAGAATGCATCGGGCGGCGGACGAAAACCGGTCGAAACACGCGCCTTAACATAAACATTTTTCATATAATAAAAATAGATCGAGGCTCTCCTATAGTAAGTCATTAAAATAAATAAATATTTTTCAAATATTACATGAAAAATATTACATAAGTAGTATTGAAATTTGCGCCCCTCTTAGAACTCTTAGAATCGCGCCCCTGGCCCATGCCCTCTTGCCCTGCTCTGAATACGGCCCTGTCGTACATTAACCCTTTGAGTTGTAGTGGTACTATATCAAAACCACCTTTTTAAAAATTTTTTGCGGGATTGTTCACAGTGGTATTCTATTGAAACCACCACCATTTTAACATGTTGGTCACACTGTACATTTTGTTTTTTGTTTGATTGATTTATATTAACTTGATAAGATTTGATGGCTATTTATATATTACGACTATGTGATTTTCGTTAGTGTAAATAATGTGAACGTATTTGTATTAATTTTTCATTTTTTACGACAATAAGATCCTAACTATTATAACTCCTTACAAAGTAAGTACACTGAGAATATTAATTCATAATTGTAATTCATATTTATTAACTATTTATTATTTTATGAACCATTTTATAGGTGGTTTCTGTAATAGACCACTATGACTGACGAAGTAGTTGATATCGAGAATTTATCACAAGATGAATTGTTTCAAATATTTGAATCGATTCCAAGTGATGGTGAGTCCATCTGCGATGAATACGATTTATTAGAACAAGAAGAAATCTGGAGTGCTGAAGTAAATAATTACAGTATTTATTTCTTTTATTTTTAAACTTTTGGTTTATCAAATTGTTTGCACTATTTAGGGTAAACAAAACACACCGATGGGTCAAGCTGAAAATTTAATTGTTATAAATGTACCAAATATTTTTCATACAATTACCAATAATGATCAGTTTGATTTTGATGATGTACAATTGCAAAATGTTGAGGGAATTGTCAATGGCAATGATATTGTAAGTACATATATCAATATAATATCATTGATTATAAATACTATAGTCTATAGATTGCTCACTGGGCGGTTTTTCGGTGGTCTACAATAAAACTCTCGGTAGATGGCGATAAGAGTCAACAACATTAATAAATTCTTATTTAATTTTTGTCGCTGTCGTTATCGCCGACTGTGGTGAGGGTATACAGGTTTTCAGCGCGGCGTCGCGTCGGTGCGATACGCATTTTGTTTCTTATCGCAGTCACTATCTTTTTTCCAGTTACAAATTAAATAATTGAAATTGATGTTACATCATACACCAAATAATGAATTCTTATTTTACTTTTTACTTATTAAACTTTTATTACCTTTTTATTATTTTATTAAATACAAAAATGAATTATAAACAAATTTATTACAAAAATTAACTGTACATTTTTATTATATTTTAAAACTATTTATTTATTTTGTAGAACACGTAACTTGGCTGCATTTTGGACAGTTCTTCTTCCAAATTTCGCGTTCTCCCACTTACATTCCTTATACAATGTTGTTCTAAATAATAATTCGATTATATAGATGTAGTATGGCTGAGTCAAACATGTTATTCAAAATATCGATAAAGCTAGCAGAGTTATTAGCAGTCGATAATTTCAGTTCTCCAGTGGCAATACAGGTTTTTATTGCTGTGGAAACTGAATGACTAAATAATTGAATGGCCAATTTGCAATTCATTTTCTGAAATGGATTAGGTGCTAAATGAGTTGGTGTAATCTTTACCATTGCTCGAACTATATTTTAGATTCTGAGTGAAGCGAAGGATCTTATGGTTTTACAGTGATGTTTATTATTTTTTTTTTTTTTCTGTAAACACTTTTTCGTATAGAAATCCTTGTCCAAAAGTTTCGTCCAGCAACTTTATAGATTCGAAATTGAACTGAGATGGTACTTTAGGAGGTCATTTTTCCAAAATCTCCATAGTTTTTCCAGTAATCAAGAATAACGATCGAAAAACTGAGAAAAAACGGTAAAATCGGTAAAAATCCGCCGTAAACGATGTTTTCACTGTTCAGATTTTAGGTATTTAGTCATAAATCGAAAAGTATTGAAGCTAGAAACTTGAAAATTTTATCCAATATCAAATACATACTTTTTTATATTGGACAACATTTTCAGAACAATTATAGCACTTTTGATTTAAATATAGAACTTTTAATTTACCAAATTGTTTGAAAGTTTTTATGTAATATAATTTTAAATATTTGACAAAAAGTTCTGAAAATTTAATATGACCTCACTCATATACCTACCTAATTATCCTAACAAAAGTTCAAAAATCGTTAGTCAGGATTTTTTTTTATACACACTTTAATAAATTATTATTCGATATTGTCTGATTTCTTTTAAGTTTATTTCTAATGAGTTATAATTGTTATAACAATTGAAGTTTAAATGAGTTATATCTAATTGAATATTTTATGAGGGTTTAATTACAAAAAAACTCACCAAAAATTATACAAATAACCGTAAAATACGTAAACAGTGTTTAAATAATAATATTTAAATAATAATATATTTTTTTTAAAATTTATTTTGATTATTCGATTGAAAATTTGTATCTTATAACATTTTTAATATTTGTTAAAAAGCTCTGAAATATTAAAATGACCTTACTTAAATAACTATACTTTCTTAAATATTCTAAAAAAAAATTTGAATATCGTTAGTCAGAATTTCTTTTAATACATGTTTTAATAAGTTAATATGAATTCGTATACGAAAATATTGGCTGTTTTTACGTTAATTTTCTGCTTAAAATCCGTTTAAAACTTTTTTGGTGTATCTGATCACAATAAAACTTGGAACATAGATATAAAAACATTTTTCGAATCTTTTGGTGACAGAAAATTTCTAATGAGTTATAACAATTGAAGTTTAAATGAGTTATATCTAATTGAATATTTTATGAGGGTTTATTTACAAAAAAACTCACCAAAAATTATACAAATAACCGTAAAATACGTAAACAGTATTTAAATAATAATATATTATATTGCACTGAAGCTTTGCTCAGAATCGTTTTATACTAAAGAAATGAGTCATCATTTCTTTAAAACTTAATACATTCATCACCAATATCTTGTCCGAGGACCGAAGGGGCGAAGGACGAACTTGTACCACCATCATCTCACTTACCAGCTTTTTTTGAATCTATACTGTACGCATTTTTAATATCGTATATTGACACAATTTTATTACCAGTAATTTCGAAATCTCCATTCAATAAATTGTTTCTTAGGCTCTTCATTAAATATTTAAATGTGGCATATAATAGATAAAAAACAATTTTTTGCCATTTATTATAGTAGATGGGTCTTCATCTGTTCCTCCAAGAAGTTTAAACATACGTTGATTCTGAGTACTCTGATCACAAATAATGCAAGTCAGTAATAAATTACAAGACTCGGGTAAGATACAGGCAGAGTAGGGCATTATTCGAATAAATGTGTATTCATTTTTATTATCAAATCATCATCCATTTATTAAAATTTTTAACATCAGTAAACATTTGCGTATAAATTTGTCGCAATAATTTATGCAGAATATTTTACAGCCACGTAAGTTACGCGGTGTGTTTGACACATTGATTATTTTTGTTCGTTCACACCGTGGATACGAATTCTACAATACTATATTGTATAATACCATATTACCTAATTACCTATGTCCTATAATCCTATATGATATTATATAAAATAATACAAATCAAAGCTAGGGATTTCTTAGGCCTGAGATATTAGTTTGACGATTTTATTTATACAAAATAAATGTATAAAATTAATGTTTGTGTTTACCTTCTAGTGTTACGTGTCGTGACACACATCCGTTGATTGACGTTAGTTTAATTTTTAATCAAACCAGATTAAGGTTGTATTCAATTTATGCGTACATGCTTGTATAATTGTTGAAAAATACAAGTTATTAGTACCGTTATTTTTGGATTTATGATTAAAAAACCAAAATCGATTTATCAATCATTATGACATTTTACGGTTTTTTTTCAATGGTTCGGTAGTTCGTATGTTTTAAAAACTACTAACAGTTTCGTATAATAACCTTTCTAAAATATCAACTAGATAAAATCTCTGATATTACTTATTGTATGCACACTATGGCACGGCTCGCGGGTGTAGTATTTACCGTGTAATATTAAGGGACGATATAAAATTAATATAAAGAATAGACGAGACGTCAATTATTGAATGTTGCGCCTCTCCAGAAATCACTGCGACAGTCCCCACTGCTGCGCTAGTCAGACGTGACTACTAGCGATTGCAGCGTTACCGTCCACAACTAACCACGGGACCGCAGCGCAGCCTAACGATACCGTGCAAATAGCACGCCACCGAAAAACCGGCCAGTGAGCAATCTATAGTATTTATAATCAATGATAATATGTTGAATGTATAGAAT
This sequence comes from Therioaphis trifolii, assembly GCA_027580255.1. Classification (NCBI taxonomy): domain Eukaryota; kingdom Metazoa; phylum Arthropoda; class Insecta; order Hemiptera; family Aphididae; genus Therioaphis; species Therioaphis trifolii. Next base: position 79,562,516 of record CM050405.1, on the reverse strand, counting down.
AACATATGCAATTTGTATTTGACACAACAAACAATAACATACTATATTTGTATACATTTATAAAACTTCTTCTTTTCGATAGGAATGTTCATATATGTTTACATACTTATATAACAAATTACAATATAATTATTATATTGATATTTATATTGTATGTATACAAATATATTGAAAAATTAAATAATTATAAATTAAATTATGTTTTATTTCTAATAAATAAAACAAATTTAAAAATGTATTTCTTCTTTTAGTTCATTTATGAGAAGACATCTACCAGGCAACAAATTTATGACCCAGATAATGCACCTTTGGCTGACAGACTTAAAAATGTGGAAGGCATATGGGAAGAGCACGGTTTGATGGCAGATTCATTACCTTTTCAAAGTAGATATGGACCTAATTTACCACCAGGACTTGAAGATCCACTCAGTTATTTTCATTGTCTTTTTCCTGAAAGTTTTATTAATGATCTGGTTTTCCAAACTAATTTCTATGCTCACCAAAAACAAAAACCATTTGAACCTGCTACCCCCCAATCAATGAAGACATTTTTGGCTATCAATTTTATTATGGGTATAAAAAACTTCCTTCCTATAAAGATTATTGGTCTGCTAATCCTCAACTCAGGGATGAATATATTTCAACATTGATGCCAGTGAATAGATTTTCTTGGTTTTTATCTCATCTCCACTTAACTGACAATAATTTACAGCCAAAAAGAAATGATATAAATTATGATAAACTATTCAAAGTAAGACCACTAATTGATACCTTGTCCCAAACATTTCTTCGTCATTATAGTCCTAACAAAAATCAATCTATTGATGAGAGTATGATTCGTTTCAAAGGTAGAAATGCAATAAAGCAATATATGCCTATGAAACCCATCAAACGCGGATATAAAGTGTGGATTCGTGCTGATCAATCTGGTTACATATGTGAATTTCAAATTTATACGGGGAAAAACAGATTCGGTTGAAACAACTTTGGGAAAACGAGTGGTTCTAGATTTGACAATGAAAATAAAAGGAAAATATCATAATATTTATTTTGATAACTTTTTTACGTCACTTGAGCTAATGGAAGAATTGTTACAAAATGGAATATATGCTTGTGGCACTGTTCGAGCTAATAGAAAAGGACTACCAAAAAATCAAAAACTAGATAAAAAATTTAAGAAAGGTGATAGTGAAGGACGAGTTTCTACAACAGGAGTATCATGGTTAAAATGGCGAGACAATCGTTGTATTCAACTATTATCAAACTTTCATAACCCAGATGATATTTCAGTATGTACTAGAAAAAATAAAGATGGATCAACTAATACTATTTCATGTCCACTTGCAGTCATAAATTATAACACTCATATGGGTGATGTTGATTATGCTGATATGTTAAAATCCTATTATGAAATTGATAGAAAAAGCCACAAACGGTGGCATCGCATTTTTTTTCATTTTTTGGATGTATCACTAGTAAATTCATTTATTCTATTCAAAGCAAACGCACATGGATCTACTATTAATATAAAGCAATATAGACTGGCCGTAGCAGCAGGATTAATAGGTTTACCAAGTACATCTCCAAAAGGAAGAAAACCACTTACAAAACAAATAAACAAGTTTAAACCAAATATTCCTTTAGAACAAAGATTTTCAAATGTGGGTCATCTCCCACAATCATGTGCCTCAAGAAGATGCCACCATTGCAGTACCAAAGATAAACCTCACAGAACAAAATGGGAATGTGTGTCCTGCAAAGTTGGTTTATGTTTAACACTTAACAAAAACTGTTTTATAACTTTTCATACAAAATAATCTTAATATTATATAATATTATATTCTAATATATGCACTTATTGTTAATCGGCATAATATTGTTATACGGTACTTCATAGTGGTTCTATGGTAAAACCACCAGATTTTTAAAAAAGTTATTGATAATATTTTTTTTTGTTATTTTTTTAGTAATATGATTTTTTTATATTTTGATATTTTAATAAAGAGAATTTGTTAAAAAAAAAAAAATTAATGTGTGACTCAAAGGGTTAAGTATCAACGTTTACCTAATATTTCTATGTAATTAAAAGTAATGTATCGGTCACGAGCGGCTAAATTACTGGGTTTAGCCACAGTTAGGTTTCAAAAAAGTTTCCACAAATGAGGTATATATTAATGAAATGTTCCTCCAAAACATAGAAAAAAATAATGAAAAAAATGTATCTTTTCCTATTACATTTAAATTAAATTTTTTTAAATATTTAGAATCATAGATATCTTACTTAATGAAAATAATTATAACTTTTACACTTCATAATAAAATAAAATATCAATGGAAATTATTATTTGTATAATTCATTTTTTTTATTTTATTGCTTTATATAAAAAATGGTATGTGGAACTATACGCATATTATCTTTAATTTTACGAACTGTGCGAGTTAGGTAGTCGTGCTGTTCCCATTGTCCACTTAGGCGTCTTATATATGCTATATAATGACCGATTCCGCTTAAACCATTTGGCTCTATGAACGCAGTTATTCTTGTGAGACGGTAGGTACCTGAAGATAAATTATTATCTTTTATTTATTTATTTTTTATCGCCAATTTAGTTTAAATATTTTTTATTTTATTTAATACTTAAAAAGTTTATGATTTATCAGAGTAGTGTTTAGTTACAACATTTTTTTCAGTAAATTAGATAATTAGTTTTTATACTAAAAAATGTATAATTCAAAACCATACATATATATTTATTTGTTTTATGGTCAAATTTAAACGTTCATATTTCTTATATTTATGTTTGGCTTTGTTGAATATTGCTAATAGTGGTCGTATTATGATATCATCCAAATTCATTAAAGTTTTATTGAAGATTTAACTTATTTGGTACTTAATTTATTGTAAACATTGATAACTGAATTTACTCATTATTTATTAAGTAGGTACTTAATACACTTAGATACGAGAATGAAAATAAGTTGTTTATAAAAATTAAGATAATTAACCTTTTTTTCATATTATCATATTTCCTCGTTTTTTTCAATGACTCATATTAACTTAATGGAAATACACTTCCCACTTAATTTATAATTTGAATTATTTTCGCATGATATTTAAAGCATTATATTTTGCATGCCAAAAACATTTTTATTTTTTTATTTATGTTTTTATTTTTATAATCTTACTTATTGTTTTCTATCGAAATTTCCTCGGAAACATCATTAAGATAACATATCAATGTATTGATGCTATCAATTGTATCCATCACCGTTTCTATAATTATGTGGTGGCCTAAGGTTTTTGTGATGGTTTGTGTACCTTTACATCCATCTCTTAAACATGGCCGTTTGTAAAATGCCAATTGTGATGGATACATAGTAATAGCGTCCTGCATATTATTAAATGAACCTATATAATATAACAATAAATTAATATTTTAATAGGAATATGATTACATTCATTACTAAATATTTTTATATTAATAAAATTACCTTTGGCTAATTGCATAAGATCAATCGGGAATAGCGGCAATCCAGTCACTGTTTGGCCACATTTATGATTACTACATGTGTTGAATTGAGTGATACTTGGTGATTCAATAAATAGTTTTTCAACTAATATATTTGTGTTGGCTTTAGCATCAAATTGAATGACATGTACAAGTTCTACATTGCTTTTTTTGTACTGCTCTACATTGCTTTTTGTGTACTACTCTACAATTGAAATACGTTTTTTTATAAAATTCATGTTAGTGCCATTCATAGCTAACCCAGACAGCAAACAAACATTTTTTAAATGTTGTAAATAATATCTCAACAATGTTTTTTTCAACATTTAAAATTTATTTTTAAAATGTTTTAATGGCCAACAATGGATTTTTTATTAAATGTTAAAAAAATGTTTTTTTCTGATTACATAATTATCTTTTAAAAATGTTTTGAAAACATTTAAAATATATTTTTAATATGTTATATTGGCCACAGTGGATTTTGTGTTAAATGTTTAAAAAATATTTTTTCAGATTTCATAATCTTTTTAAAATGTTTTGAAATTTTATAAAAACCAACTTTTCATATAGAATTATGTTTATTATCAGTGTTTCAAAATGTTATAAAAAATATGTTTTAATAAATAAAAACATTTTAGTAGGATATTTATAAAAAAAAATATACATAATATATAAAATAATCAAACGTTATTTATTATGAAACTTATATAATGCAGTACATGGACACTTTTTTGTATTGCAATAACAATAAAAAAAAAAAAAAATTAAACAAAGAATAATGTAATTAATAATAATAATAATAATAAATTAATAATTAACAATAATTATAATGAATTAATAATTAATAATAATAATAAATTAATAATAATTATAATAATAATATTATTAATAATGTAATAATGTAATAATTTAATAATTTAAGTTATAATGTATATTGAAATTCATATTTAAAACTTATAAGTATATATCCACATTAAAAAAACCTTTGTTATATATCTTCTATAGGCATATAGTAATTTTAAATTTATTTAATATACTAAAAACAAATTTAAAAAAAAAATAACAAAACAAAAATACCTTATAAGGTAAAATAGGCAGTTATTGTTAATAAGTAATAAAAACTAAAAAATGTTATTGCTGAAGATGATAGCGAATTAATTACACTTTTTAACTATCATGTTATATTATGGTACAAAATTTATTTTTTATTATTAAATATGCTTAAAATGATGATCAATCATTGGCATTGGCAGTGTTATTATTGCAGGGATCTGCAGTATTTGCAGATTTTGTTGAATTTGATCTGTAACATACAAATATGATAATAATATCAGTAAATACGTTTATTAATAATATGTTATATATATATTAACATGTGTACATGTTAGGTTATTAAATCCATCAAATAATTAATTTACCTTTGTATTCTAGTAGGTGCCTGGGCCATCCAACTCATAATACTTGTTATTGTTTCTTGTTTGCAACTATGAATATTGTCAAATTTTTTACGAACTGCCGCTAAATAGAATATAACATTTTATTAATTGATTATAACTATACCTACAATAATATGACCATGAAATTAGATTTATAAGCATTTAGGTGAAGTATATATAATAATATATTGTAAGCATATACCGATGATAACTTTTGAAATGTGTAAATCCTCAAGTTTTTTTTTATTTTTTTGACCTTTCCAACTGTACATTGATGCAAGTTCGTTAGTGAAGATGGTTTTTAGGAGATTGTTTGTGACTTTGGAAATTGTTTTCCCTTCGGAAGCAAATACAAATGCTGAAATCTGTATAAAAATTGAATAATATGATACAATAATCCTTGGTAAAATACACTAAATATATTGTTATACAATTTAAGTTATTATATGATATATGTATCTATATAATTATAGGTATATTTTATTATACATACCAATTTATCAGTAAAATGTAGATCTTCACATTGGAGTTGATTTTCCATCATATTCAAATCATTTTCATTTTTAAAAGGAAAAGACGATAAAATATTATCTTCTTGACATTTGTTACTTGTAAATGAATTATTTTTACCATCATCACAGGCACGACTGTCAAGTAATTCAACCATATATGATTCCAACTCTTTTTTCATAAAAATTGAATTTTTTTTCAACTTTTCAATATCAGCTACATAAAATAGTATAAAATGATCTACATATTATAACTATAATTTACTAAATAATGATATGATATAATGCAATATAGAATTGAAAAAATGTTGTAAATTAATTTAATAAATATACTTACAAGATATCATGCACATTGTATGGCCCAAAGCAACTATTAAAGCATTAGTATCATTTGTATCTGAGATATGTTCAAAAAAACTACTATGACCACGGTTATTTTTCTTTGGTAACAGTTTACAATCAAAACTAATCAACTTTTCAGTACCAAATAATTCATCATCATTCTGTAGTTTCTCATTGTCTATGATAATAAGAATAAATTAATTACAATAAAAATAATTTAAAAAAGTATATTATAGTTTAAGATATCTTAGATTTATAAATTTCTCAAAAAAAATTTATAAAATGCAATTCCTACACATTTATAAAGTTTCAATATTAATTAATGAATAATAAGTTATAACTCACCATTTTTTTCAGTCGTAGATTTCTTCATTATACTTCCTAATATTTCTGAAAAATCTTCAATTTCAATCAATGTTTGTTTTTTTGATAGTTGATCATCATTGGATGAACCTTTTTATTAAATAAACAATTTTTCTTTAGTAAACTTCTAAAATTTAACACGGAGTTACAGTAAGTGTTTTTTTTCCAAAATAATTACTTGCTATTTGCTGATTAGATGGGAATGTAGGATACTCATTTAACGACAATAATTCATTTTGATCTAACTTCTTCTGCTTCTTTGATTTTTGATAACAATCATTGCTGTCATCATCATCATCAGAGTTAGAAGGTGTGCTAGAATGTTTAGCTAATTCTAAATATGGAAATTTTTTTTTAATTCTTTTTCCTCGACCTTTATTTTGTTCAGATTCAGAATGCAATGGCTTATTTTTAGCTGCTCTGAGCATTATTTTTAAACCATACTCATAATTATCTGAAACATAATACAAATTAAATTGTTTGTATATACCTAGTTTATTATTTGTTTATTATTAAATATTATATATAATTATATAACTTACCAATATTATTTTCAAGAATGCCAATTTTACATTTGTCCCACTGATCAAAATTTGGTGATGTTTCAGATTTAGCAAGACTTTTTATTGTAGATAGTCGGAATGATATTGGATACCAACAATATTTATTGTTTATTAACCACGCATTTGGTATTAACTCTGTGGTCTCATGATCATATGGTGGTTCATATAAAGTTATTAAAGTCCACATTCTGAAAAAAAAAATGTAGTTTATATTATTATAACATAACAACAATAATGATTTATGTTATTGACTTATTGTGTACCTATAATATACTAATTACAAGTATATAAAGGTATGATATAAAATATATTAATTCAACTAACCTATAAGTTATTAAAGTTAAAACAATAGAAGGAATTAAGGAATATTATAAGATGTATAAAATAAAATAAAATTCATGGTAATAGTTATATTTATATACAATTACATATTTTATGTAAAAGTTAAAGATTATTATATTATTACTTAGTTACATAGGGTATAATAAGTTACTATATAATATCATAGTTAGTCTATTATGAAATAATAATAATAATAAATACAGAATGATATATTATGTAGAAACAAAAATAATATATATATATGAAAATGAATTATGATAAATGTAATAGAGGAAATGTTATATACTTTTGTTTATATGGAAAATAAATATATTTTATATCAATTTCATCAATAGACCAAATTTCAAGATTATTAGATATTTTTTGTACTTCATAAATACCAATTGATGAACTTTTACAAGGTATTTTATAAAAATCATTTTTTATACAAAATTTCCTTCCAACTATAACTATATTCGATTTATTATCAGAGCAAATATTTTCAATCATTATTATATCACCAGATTTAATTCTACAGCAATTATTAGGTGGACTAATTCTAATTCTAAAATGTTGAAACTCTAAAATAGTATACTGAGGGCTTCTGCAATAGGGAGGAAGGGGACCATTACCATGAATATTTTTTAATTTAGGAAACAAATCAGATGTATTAGCAGCCGACTTAAAAAGAGAAGGATATTCTGAAAACAATTGACCAAGCCGTTTTCCAATCTGCTCCAAAGGCTTGTTTGTTCCTCTAACCATTTTTTTTATACTTTGGAGGAAATTTTCAAATGGGAACGCCGATATCGAGTCTAATGTAAATGAATTAATCATGGGAGCAAAATGTTCTACATCATCAACCATATGTATAAGTCCGTGGAAGTTGTGTGTTATAAAGCTTTTATCATATAAAACCATAACGCTTTGAACAAAATGAAGAAGAAGACTCTTGACATATGTTTGCATTTCTTTATTGCTGCAGTGTCTGGAGTTTAATAAAATTGATATTGCAACATGTAAAGTCAAAAAATTATTATATTTATTTTCATCTAAAACTCCTCTAAGAGCCACTGGTCCAGTATATAATAAAAATGTACGATATTCAGTTGCTTTCCACCTTAATAAATATTTTAAATCCCTTGGCTGTCTTACAAACTCTTCTGTTAAGCTATTTCGGTTATTTATCATGAAGTCTGATATAACTTGTATTAATTTTTGTGACAATTTGTGTGGAATACTTCCACTATACCAGGTTAACAATAATGTACGCATGACTCCTAATAATACCAAATGCATGTAATCCAATATAAACGAATGAACAAAATCAATATTTGGTATTTTTGTTAAAGGAGTTTCATGTAGTCTATAGTTAGTATCAGACCAATTTAGAAAATCTTCTTTAGTTCTCAACGTACAATTAAGATCTGTAAAAACTCGCTTTTTGTCAACAGTAGTACCCCGAACAGTACATTTAGTGCACGAATTATAGCCACTATGCCCTTTGATTCCAAGAATATCTTTTTTTGCGGGTGCATCACAACAAAAACCAACTATTTGTACTTTTAATTTTTTTTTATTTTTAGTTGTTATACCTCGTATATTTAGTTCTACTATTTCATTAATAAAAGATTGAAGAAATTTAAATATGTCATTTGGTTTTTGTAATCCATAGTACATTCCAACAGGAAATACTATTTTACTTAAAATAGGTATATTTACAATTAAAACCAATATTGGAATTACTTGACCAGCCGAACTTTTAAATAAGGGAAGTCCATCAATATTTATTAATAATTTTAATCTGTCATCTTTGTAATCTATTGAAACATTATCAACCAAACGTAATAACTGCTTCTCTAAACCAAAATGTAAATAGATGCCTGGTTCAACTATGATTTTATCAAATGTTATGTTTGTTTTTTATAAACTTCTAGCATCTGAAGGTAATACTTCCAATAAACTTTCAACATTTCCTTTCAGGCCAACTAATAGAGCAGATAATGAAGCATAAGTAATATTATATTTAATAGCCCAAGTACGAAGAAATGTTTTAATATCGGTAGATGTTTCTTCTTCGTTATATATTAAGGTCGAATTTACTGCACACAATGGAGATGAATCAAAGTCAGAATGAAATAAAATATTTGTTTCGTCAGAACTAGATGGAGACATGAATGATTTAACCACTTCAACATTATCCTGGATTTCATTTGTGTCTTCAATTATATTTTTGGATGTAGTAGTAGACTGTTTACTTTTATAGGAACAGTCACTATTATCGTTTTGAAAATCATAATTTTCTTCATTATAATCATTAATATTATTAGAACTACAGTTTTTTGAAGATGAAGAGTCAGATTTGAGCAAAGAATCAGTGTCTTCATTTATACGTCTTCTTTTGCTCCTATTCGATAGCTTATGAAATTCAAGGCGCTTTCTGGGCATAGCTATATAAAATCATAATATACCTAAGTTTGAATTCAATATATAGTAATCTTTACTATATAATATATTACATATATCTTAAAAGGTATACCTAGCTAGGCAGTGCGCCGCAAAAACCATTTTAAATTGTATTATATTTATGTATATAAATTATTATTAACACGTCCAATAATGCCACGTCGACACGTAGTCGACAACTGTCACACGGTCTCAGGAACCGCAGTCGACAAATGTTATGTATATCTTTATGGGTGTATTATTTGATCGGTAAATATTATATACGCACTGTTTCAATATTTGTAATTTGTATGTGGTTATTCAGTTAGGATGTCGTGATTTCAATGGTATATATGAATCTTGTGCAGTGGCGGATCTGAAGATTATTTAAGGGGGGGGCGAATCGGTATCATGGATTAATAATTAACAAGGACGTAACTGAAAACGTACTGATTTTTTTTTTTTGTGATTTGAGTTTTGACGAAATCGACTGTTTTAATCAAATTTCATATAAAACTGATTCTCCACTCTGAATCATTTTATTGAAAAAATGATTTATCATTGCTTTACGATTTAATACATCTATAGTGGTATAGTTCAGGTTCAAAAAAAAATCCTAGGGGGGGGGGCGATCGCCACGTCGCCCCCCCCTCAAATCCACCACTGATCTTGTGCTATTTTTAGCGAGTTTTAATTAATTTTTCCCGAATGACAACAACGCGACGGCGATGCCGATAACGCGGCTGTGCTATTTCCGATAATATATTAATTAATATCATATTATTTTCGTTGTTATTACTATAATATTCAGACGAAATAGTATTAGTGTATCTTGCTCGGATGTATAATAACAATAAATGTATATTTATGTTCGCAGACTATAATATGGTACACCCTACATTCATATTTTTACGTACCGTTTATTATATTATATTTAATTTGATTCCCATTTGTCTACGACAACATTATTATTTGGTAATACTTTTAAAAAAAATAACCTTGATAGTATAGTATATATTCGTACAAAAAATATTTTTTTTAATAATATTTAAATAACAACTTTACGGTGCACGGCACGCGGAACCGATGTCGACACGTAGTAATCGACCGACGGCGTCGCGGCTCAGTTTTGGCGCGGAAACTTACTATATGCGCATCATAAATACAGTGGCACTCAACGTGTTAATACAAATAATTTATAATTAATTACATAAATATAATACAATTTAAAACGGTTTTTAATACGTATATTGTTCATAATTGTGTGTTTTTAAATTCAATTCAATTTTAATAGGTACGTACCACTAATTTAAATAAAGTTTTAATTTAAAAATGTATATCTTATTTAACACCTGATGTATACAATACAATAATTATCACGGTACTCGTCCAATATGCTATCTACCGTAAATATTTTATCTACCGTAATTTTATGATGGTTTAGTATGCTATCTACCGTAAATATTTTATCTACAATGTAATTTACGATGTAAATTGTCTTACCTTTATAATGCAGAATTTCTTCTTTGTCATTTTTTTTTATACTGTGTAGTTATGTATACGTATTTTTGATCGCTCCAAGGAATACTTCAAACAGGTCTTCAGTTGGTTGGTGGCACGAGCGCCACCACTCTTCTTGAAATTGGGATTGTAATATGTTAGTCGCTCCCCGGGTTTTAATGTTATATTTATTTTTGACGTGTTTCCAAAGAGTTTCTATAGTTTGGGTCTCAGCACCAGTTATTGGATCAATGAAATTTTCTGAATGATTGACCGTTTTATGGATAAACCCATGTTCATTTAAAGTAGAATACGCCCGCCATTTATCGGAATATATAGTAGTACCTTGTTCAACTTCGTTTAATATAATTGGCAGTAATGTATTTCGATCACGCTTTTCAACTTTAAAAAAACGTCTCTCTAAAATGCCATCATGTTTACAACACAAACCAAAAATCCATGGCCCTTGAATTCGTTGTCCGTAATTTTGATTACTTGTTACTTCGTCTTCATCTGAACTTTCTTCATTTTCATCTTCATTTTCTTCGGGTTTGCGGTCTCCAAGACGTAATCTTCCACGATTATATTTCCTTTTACCTTGGAACAAGGATTCATCTATTTGTACAACTAGACCAGGACCTCCCATTTTTTTACGTTTTTGAAATTCAGCTACTGCTACGTCTCGACATAAATTATACCAGTCAACTATAGTTGATCTTGATCTTTTCGTAAATACCTCGGCTTGTGTTACCTTTATTTGAAATACCCAATACCAAACAAGTTCTACGATATCGCACAAACTTAAACCACTGTTAAACTTCCCATTTTTATCCATATATGTCAAAAAGTTGTTGTTCTTGCGTATGGAATAAAATGTTTGGCATCCTTTTTTCGTACATCGATTATAAATTGTTTTCAAAATATTACCTTCCGAATCACGTTTTCGACTATTTTTCAGAACTTTTTTTAACTCGCCACCACAAATTGTTTGGTTTTTAATTTTTGTACATGTTTGGTCGTCAATTGGTAATAAACCACGTATGCTTAAAAAATGTTCGCACATCTCTTCATTTTGAATTATGTGTCGATATAAATAACTCATAGTTGACGAACTCATAATAATAATTATTAAATAATAATAAATAAATCACAGTAAAACCACGTATAGGTTTCGACACGACACGACTCACGACACGACACGACTCACAAACAAACACTAAACAGGTATAATATAAAGATATACCTACTAACCTACCTAACTTACTAAGTTATAAATATAATATAATTTGGGGTTTCAATAAAAGCTTAATCTTAAATCTTAATTGCAAAATGATAAAGTATACATAATAATATAATATACAGCATACGGTCATACGGTAGATAGCATACTAAACTATCATAAAATTACGGTAGATAAAATATTTACGGTAGATAGCATACTAAACCATCAAACGTGCGGTAGATAGCATATTGGACGAGTACCATTATCACTACATTAGAATAATAAATAGGTATATAAAAACAAAAAAAAACAGAAAAAGTGCATGGGATTGACGAATCGTTTTGTGTATACATAATAATGTATACACAAATAATAATAATTAATAATAATAGTATATAATGTAGATTCGCTTACTTGCAAGAAGTTGTGAAGAAGTGTTTTCGAAAAATGTTCACGTACGACAACGACTGCACCGTCTGCACCAGTATATATTTTCTAATTTCTATGGACTGCACTTTGACTAATGAGTAATGAATAATGATTAATGTTTGTTGTCACTAGAGTCGTCATTTATCGATGCCGATTGGTCTGAGATACTTTTGGGAAATCCCAGGACCTCTTCATTATAGTCGTCACCAGATGAATGAGCGGTTCATACCGATGTGCAACGATATGAAACGCTTATGTAACGTTATCATTCCTCCAGCGGTTTGCTTCTGATAAGTGTGATAACATGTTTATCAATATTTGCCTCAATTTTGTTATATAGGTACCCCAAATGGCCAAATATGAAATAATTGACTAAAATTCTAGTCAATCAAATTCAACTGCTGCTATTACCTATTAATACTAAATGCAGTCATTTTAATGTATTATATCTGTTAATGAAACAAAAATTAAAAGTATTATAATAAATTATAATATTATATTTATATTATATTATTATCATACATTTTTATAATATAAAAAAGAAAATTACAATTATTGTGATATTTGCAGTGCATTATAATAAATATATAGTTATTAATATTATGTAGTATTATTGTTTAAAGACTGTGTTTATTAAATATTTCCTTAATTACATAAAAAAACATAACAATAATATATGTTTTTTTATATACGTAGTGGAATTTTTTTTCGGGGGGTGGGGGATGTTATAAAAATATTGCTAGTGCATAAATATCAACATAATAAAAATTTAAAAAAAATACTAATTCAAAAATATTAAATAATCAATATTTTTTAAATATGAGAAAATGTTATTCTTTAAATATTAATAATTAAATATTTTTTTAAAGTAAAAAAACATTTGAAATAAAATATTAATTAGTAAACATTTTAAAAATTACAAATTAATATTATCTTAAAAGTATTAATAAATAAACATTTTTTTTTAAATAAAAAAATATTATAAAATATTATAAAAATTAAATATTAATTCAGTAACATTTAAAAAATTAAAAAAAAATATTAATTAAAAAATATTGCTAAATAAATATTTTTTAATATTAAAAAAACGTTTATAGAAAAATAATAACTGAAAAATATTTTTAAAACCAAAATAATATATTTTATTTGAAATACATTGCGTAGCAATGTTGTAATATTTTGATCACATTTAAAAAATATTTTTATGCTGCCTGGGAAGTAGTTTGCTAATTTCATAATATCACATTCAGACGCTTTTGCAAAATTTGCATATGCTACAGAATCGATTATACTTGTGGCCAATATTTGTAAAATGGAGTCGACTGGACATGTGTTAAGTACACAGATCTTACGTTTATTGACAGTTAATGGGCGTAATAATGTTCCATTCTAAATATTATCTAAATATAGTGATCTTCGATTTTTTTTTATCTCCTTTATTCCTCCAATTTTCCACTGTGTTTCCTTCATGCTCTTCCAAATTTACCAAAGTTGTTTATATGACATTCTTATCAACTGCAGTTATGTCATTTTCACTTAAAGAACTGTCAGAACTAGAAATGGCGAAAAGGTTACTTTTTAAATTTATTTTATAATCTTCAAATTTTTCTAAATATTTTGATGATATCATAAGATCATAATTTATTTTATTTTCATCATCACTTTCTGTCGTTAAAATTTGAATTGTTTTTTGCTTATTTTCGTATTTATATTCTGTGACCCATTTTTAAGTATTTTGATATTACCTGTTGATAATTGTATTTCATTCAGAAAATCTTCATTATTTGCATTTTCTTTATGTAGTTCAAGACATTGAAGACTACTTTGAGCCATTTTAATGTCCCCTCGGATTGCTCGAAGATGTGTTACTATACATTTGTCTGCTCTCATTTTTGACGTTTTCTAAGACAAAATTGACGTTTTAAGATTAGCGAAGTAACTTTCTATTCAAGCAGATGATCCTCTTTTATTAGGAGAATTGAAATGCTCTAACAAGACTCCTGTCCACAAAGGGAATTCACGACATATGGCCAATAGAGGTTTTACAATTCCTGGACAATATAAAGCGTTTAGGCGATCGCCTCTAATTTTACGCTTCATCTTTTGATTTGGAATATATGTATTCAATCCATGAATATATTTGTAATTCATTATCTGATAAAATATTAAATTCTGAGATATAAAACTCGTCGTTATCATATTTTATTCCTTTATAAACATCGTCATCAGTTACCACTTCTAAACAAATTTCACCCATTGCTATATATTCCGACAAGGTTAATCGAGCGATTTCAGATGGTGATGGCTGTTTATTACTAAAATTTAAACCATCCATTTCAGATAATGCTACTGTTAGTATCATATTAAGTTTTTTTCAAATTCTTTCATATTTGTAGATTTTAATAAAAGACCGACACACCTTACATAAAAATCTTTCACTTCTTTTCGGCCATTCAAACATTTCCATCTACAAATCATGTGTATAATGTGAGCTACATCTATTCTTATAAAAGTTTTCGGTAATGTTGCTACATGGTTACACAAATAACTAAAACAGTTATCTATGTACTCTTTAATTGTTTGTTGATTAGAGTATGCTCTGGATATAGCTCCTAACAAAGCTTTAGAGTAATCACAAACAATTTCATTTGGAACTTGCATACCAGCATACCACAATCCATAAAACATCGGAGCCATAAATAAATACTTGTTATATTTTGTTTCTCTGATAACTGTTGAGAAATAGAAACAGTTTTTCCATTCATTTCAACGACTATTTGATAAAGAAAAATATGACATTATATATAAGACATTTTATTTTGAGTGCGTACTATTGGTAACACCAATGAACCCGTTGCATCAATGTACTGCGTCGTCCATTATGTTCTTCTATATGTTTTGTATTTATGCTCTTGAGTGGGCGTCCAATAATGTACAAAAAATGGGTCAAATCCGATATTTTGTATTGCACCTTGATGTTCGTTGGAATATTTCAAATTACCTATGCTAAATATAGGATTATTTTCATTTGATATCCCTAGTTCAAGATTTGTAGCTTGCTGCTTCGCTTTGCGTAACACTGAACTGGAATATAAGTTGGGTGGTTCGACATCACCATAATCCATCGTTTGATCAGCTGCATTACGCTGCCATTGTGATGGATTAATACTCATTAAATCTTTCCCTACTTAATTTCTTTTAGAGCCTTTTAAAAATTTTTTTTTTGTATTTGGAATATCTTTTGTATCGATTGTTAATATATTTAAAATAATATCAGACTTTGATTTAGGTAACTCATCAATATTTCCAAACATCATAGCAAGATATTCTATACATTTACCTTTAAAGGATATATAGTCTTTTGTCACTTTATGGTAAGAAATCGTAAAGCAACATGGAAGTTTATGTTGATCCCATAGTGCATCGAAAAATACATCAGTCCAACCATTTTGTAAAAGTCTAACAAGTTTTTTTCCTTTCTTGGTACGAAACTTTTTTTCCTTCGGTTCAATATTTCTAAATTTTCCATAAGGAATAACGTCTTTAACGATTTTGTCTGTTTATCTTTTCGATTAATAGCATTTTTATAATTCAATAATTCTGTTTCACCATCTGATGTTGAGGAAGAATTAAAAGCATTATCATCTGATATCTATTCAAATATATTTGGCTCTTCGTTAAAACCTAATTTTGTACGGATACTGGTTAGAATATTGTATCTATTTTCCTTGACCAATGTGTATAAGTATTGCGAAGTTATGTATTTCTGGCCATCTATTGCACTGATATTTATACTATCTGTGACTGATTTCCAAATTTTAGAAGACCAAGCTGGTAGTTCACCGTCATTATTTAGAAAAGAAGGATGATCTAAGATTTTAGTAATTATCTCATCAACTCGTTTAGAAGCCATCTAGAAATAACATAAGAAATATTTAAAAACTATTGCCTATATTACATAATTAACCAATTACCATACAAAATGACCCTATGTTAAACATTCAAAGAGTGTTATTTCTACCAACACATATATTGTAAACTTTATAGTTTATAGTATAGAATATGTACTATAGATCATAAAAACTATAAGACAAAATAGCGGGATTTAAAATTTATAATAACACATGCGAAGTTTTGAAATATATTCGAGCATGAAAGGGTACTATAGATGATTCTAACATAAACATTCGGTGGAAATTTCAAGAATCTACAATTTTCGGTTTTTGAATAACAGCTAAATAAAAAATATCGATTTTGTCAAAAACTGTTGCTTGGACGACGGGACGGTCGTTCTCCTTTTACTAATATTTATTAAAAGAAGAAAATTATTTCCGATTTGTATAACTATTAATAATTTATTAAATTATTTAATATTTAAAATACTAAAATATTAATCATTGTATATATGTTCTTATCGCATGTGTATCAACTATCACTGCTGGACGATAGCCACCACTAGCCTACCGCCGATTTTGGACGAAATAGATAATAATATTATCTAATATCTATAAACCTTGAGTAATAATCATAGAGTAACATAGAGGTTATAGTAACATAGTATATTTTAATTTATTATTATAGTTTAAAAGTTCTAAGAGGTACAAAATTTGGATAATTTTTTTTTTTTAGCATTTTCCTTCACTTTTTCTTGATTGGATTGCCTTGTAAACTGTCTTAAACGCATATTAATATAATATTTTATTGTAAATGATATTACATAATCTTTATGTTCAATACATGGAAATGTGAAAGAACCATAGTGAGTTATCAAACCTTCAATAATATCATCAACAACTGTATTGCTATTCACATGTTTTATGAATTCATCTTCAATACCACTTATTAAGCTGTACATATATGGGTTTGGGTGTTTTAACCATCCTCTGCTTTTAATATTTGTAAGATCAGCTTCTGGTCTAAAATTTGACATAACAGTAAATGCTGATTTACATTTTATGCAACTTGTTCTTTTAGTTATTTGATGACTTAAGTAGCCTGCTACATAGTATTTCAAACAGTCAACAATAGGTGCAATTGAATAATCATGTTCAACAATGTCAGAAAATTCCCATTCACCTTGATTTACAAAGCCATCAAGTTTTTTTTGTAGCTTTTCCAGTGCTGAAGGTTCTGAACTAGTATAAATATTTTGTATGTCTGATATTTTTATTAAATTATTACTAATATCTGTTTTTTCTACAGTACAATTTCCATACTTGGGAGGTTTCAAGATGGCATATACTGTAAGCAACTTGTACACTTGCAAAAATGTAGGTGTAGAGGGATGGTCGTTTGCTCCAGAAGCCATCCTCATAGTACCAAAAAATCGCTTAAAAAAAGGAAAAACAATGTAAATTTATTAATAATATAAGTATTTAACCTTAAATCACTAAATTGTATTAATATTTACTTCCAGGGCGTCTTGGTTAATTTTCCCTGTAAGAATGTAGTCAAAATCATATTTTTCCTTCGTGTAATTTACCAATTCTATACATGAACTTATGGTAACTCTCAAACCTTCTGCCGTGCTTTTAGTCAAAAATTCACTTTCAGATATATTTCCAGATATTACATTAGATTCCCAGCTATCTAACCATTTTAAAGAACGTTGAAGTATCTAGGATACAAACGTATATATTTTTTAATTAAATCACAATATGTTAAGTTTGAATTTTAAATAATTATTACACATTACATTATATAGTTCACATTGATGTTCACAAACATGTATTATAGTTATTGAACTAAACTAAAAACAAAAAAAAACATTTAACAAGTACATAATAAATTATACACAAGCACACAAAAAGTCAAACAAATATCCAATAAAAACCCAACATTTAAAATCAAACTCGTAATTTTTTGAATTTAGATGGACTCCCTGACAAGGAATTTTAGCATTTTTTTTATTAAATCCCAATATTTAAAGTTTGAATTTTAAATTATTATTATGCATTACATTATATAGTTCACATTGATGCTCACAAACATGTATTATAGTTATTGAACTAAACTAAAAACAAAAAAAAACATTTAACCGGTACATAATAAATTATACAAAAGCACAGAAAAAGTCAAACAAATTTCCAATAAAAACCCAACATTTAAAATCAACCTCGTAATTTTTGGAATTTGGATGGACTCCCTGACAAGGAATTTTAGCATTGAGGGCGTCAAACATATCATTAAAAACGAGACAAAAATTGATTGTTGCATCACAATCTTGCAATTCTGGAACTTTATGTTTGCTGTAAAATGATAAACCATCAGCTACTGATTTGCTAAGAATCTAAAATATAATGTTATTGTAAATTTTAGATGATAACTTTAAAGAAAAATAGTGAAGGTAATATTCTAACTTGTGTAGCTAAGCGAACTCTCATTTTTAAACAAAAATTATTTAAACTGATATGATTAGCTGTAATTTTCGGGCAAACCCTTAATTGGCTGTTACAATTTTTTTTGTCTTGTTCATGTAAAGTAACAAAATGTTCCCAATTAACATAATTTTCATTTGGATTTATCTGAAATTTTTATTTTAATATATTTTTTATATATTTTATATTTAGGTAATTATGCATAGGTACTTTCAGTTTTTTGTTGTTGTATAATCTATTTCTCACACATTTGATGAGTGTCTGAAAAAGCAAAAAATTTTCTGTTTTCATCAACAAAGTGTTCTATGTAAAAAGAAGAAGAGTTTAATTTTCCACTAATACCAAGTTCTGTCCATACACGTCTATTTGTTTGAGCTCCATCCGATACAAAACCATGAACGTAAGCACCTGACTTTTCTAACAATAAAACTGCTTTAATTATTAATTTTACAAGTGTTAATCCATTTACAGGACCTTTCGATGCAAATACTCCAATTGGTTGAGTATACGAATCAGCAAGAGGTTGGAACATGAAGACCAATCCATGAGTAGCTTTTGAATCGATGTCTATTGCTTTTGGAAGATTATCCAGTTCTTCATTGTCTTTGCCAAAATCGATTAAATCTGTATAACTCAATGTCTTAGAATTGACAGAAATGCTTTCCCTCAATGATATTTCATCGAAGATGAGAAGTCCATGTTTTTGGAAATTATTTTTAGCAGACAAATGTTTCTTAAACAATTCAAAAAAACTTTTATCAAATCCACACGTAGTGGGAATTTGTGCTAAATATTTTCTTATAGTCCTGACACAAGGCAATGGTAACAATTGATTATTTTTTAAAAATGCATAACCTGCTGGTGATCGTATATGCAATAACATACACAGCATGATCCAATCTTCGGTGTAGCGATTTCCTTTTGGATTTTTCCTATTAGATGATGCAAACATTTCTTTAATTATTATAATTTGGTTTTGTGGAATTTTGGACTCTACATTTTTTATCAAAACAGAAGCATCTAAAATTTCAAATTCTTTTTGGTAATTTTGTACTTGTAATTTAAATTTTTGGAGCTGGGTTTTTGTTCTTTGTTTTATTTGTCTAATATTCTTTATATTTTTCCTTAAGAGTTTTAATTTATTGTGTTTATTAGGTGTTGTCTTAATACATATTCGTTTACATATTCTTGTATTTGTTTCTCTTTTTTTTTTTCTTAATAGAATCTAACATAGAAAAACAGAAATTACATTTTGTTGTTTTTGTAGGATTTTTTAAAGAATTATCATGGGAACTTGGAGATAAATTAATAAGTAAGCATTTTGAATGATGAAATTTTTCATCATTATCAATACACCAAGCTGTATTAGGTTTATACTTTAACAATTCTGTAGGAATAAAAATACCAGAACAAATAGTAGCATTAGAAAATTTTAAAATAATATCTTCTGCTTCATGTAAATCTAAAATTATATTTGATGTTAGTTCAAGTTTTTCAATGTTAATTTGGATACTGTTGAATAAAAACAGTTTAATTGTGGCCTTTTCATCAATAATAACCGCTTTTTCAAAGTATGGTGTTAAATCTTCTTTTAATAAAATTTTACAAAACATTACACTTTTTTTGTTCTCAGGAGTTATTCTTTGCCAATTCGTAGGAAAATTAATGGATTTAGAATCAGAATAAATTTGTTTATAAATAATATTTATATTATCAGTATTTTCAACCGGTGAAAATAGTTCTTGGCAATTTTTTTTTGCTTGATGCACAACTATTCTTGTAGCTACTCTTTTGTTAGTATACTGTTTCTAAAACAATATCAATTATTAAAAAAAATTAATAACGTGTGTATGAGATTTAAGTTTATATTAATTACAATTAAGTAATTCATTATTATTTTATAACACTGTTTTTCTATAATTTCTAATATTTCTGATTATAGTATTTATGTGCCTATTTAAAGGTATAATCAAATAGGAATTAAATTTTTTTTTTCTGATATACATTCTTAAATAATTTAATCTACCTACTTATAAAAATGAAATACTATTTTTAAATGTATCCTTATGTGTATTTAGAATATTTTTACAACAGTTGTATTAATATTTACCAGTTCAGAACTATTAGATTTTAGTTCTAGGTAATTAGGTGAATTTTGTAGAGGCAAGGCCATTATTTCATTAACACTATCATCGAGTCTAGTAGGGCTCTAAACGCCTTAATTGAATCTTCATCTTGTGGATGTCCTCTGTTCTTTTTTTCTTCGGATATTACACTTTTACAAAATTTTCTTTCGCAAGATTTATGATAAATTGCTTTTTCAGCAACTAAACATTTATAACACTATCTGAACGTTTCAAAACTGTTTTTGCCCATTCATCATTCTTCATTTTCGCCACATCTTCAACCGATTGTTTAAAATGAAGAGTACGAACGTTATAGATAATATCGCGACGTTCCTTACTTTTTTTCAATTCATTTTCTATCGAACATTTTTGATCGCAAAATAAACGGGCAAGCGCTCGGAGGAAAATAGTCCACTCTCCGGGTAGTACTTACACGTTAGGCATGCAAACAAATCCTCCCATATTAGCTGTTAGCTCTGATAATTTAGATAATAAATCAACTAATCCTGCAGAAAAAAATAAGGGAGGTAGCGTTACAAAAAATACGTATAATGCAATGAAACAAAAGGTATCGATTCAAATGCCATTAAAAAAAATGTGTAAAACAAAAATCTATAAATCTTTATCTGATCCAGCATCACAACTTTTGGATGTAATTGTTAGCTCTGATAGCCTTGAACAAAGACCAACTAACCAATCCACACCCAAAGTAGATGCCCAGATAAATGAAATTAGATTAAATTATGAAAAACATATTTTAAAAAATAGCAACGATACTCAGTTTTGCCTCAAAAACCCAAGTAGCACTACAGACATAAATTTAACATTTGTCGACAAATCTGATAATAGCACTGACAATCTTGACCAAAGATCAACTAGGTATTCCGAACCCACAAATGTTGCTATAGTAGAGACTGCAAAGGGAAACGGGCAAAACTGTACTAATCATACAAACCGTAACGGTGACCAGACTTGTAGTAAGGACGATTTTATATACACCGATGAATACCAATTCGAAAATCGATTGAGTACCTCAACAGAGGACCACGACCGACTTAGAATTGCATCTGTGAAAAATATAAAAGACAAAATTCCGACAGAAATAAAAACACCATCTATTGAGTTGGAATTTAAAACGGGTTTTGTTAACGCCTTGCTAGATTCTCAGGCACAAGCATGCTACGTTAGACCAGATATTTCTCAAAAATTCGGAAAAATGGTCCCAGGTCCAAAATCGTTAGTACGAATGGCGAACGGTCATACACAAGCAATCAGTGGACACGCCATGTTCGAAGCCAAAATTGCAAACCTAAACATAGAATTTAAGGCAGCAATTTTAGATAACTTGAACTGGGATTTTCTGTTAGGACATGATTTTCTTGAAGAAAACAAATTTGCCCTAGACTATTCAGCAGGCACTATTTACTTGGGCCATCCTCAACGAACATCCGTCTGTTGGATGGGCCCCAAGGCAGATAACAGACCAGGTGAAGTAGACATTTCTGAGATTCAAATTTCAAACGACCCTAATATTCATGACCGACTTACGGATATACTACTTAAGTATCCCGAAGTTTTTAACGGTACGATAGGCCGCACGAAACTGATTGATCATGAAATTCGATTAAAGGTTCAGACGCCAATAGCTTTACATCCTTATCCATATCCAGCTGAAAAGCAAAACATAATAAATGAAATGGTTAGGGATATGGAGGAGCAAGGGTTAATAGAACCGAGCACTTCACCTTGGGCTGCCCCTATAGTACTCGCAAAGAAAAAAGATGGAACATTTCGTCTATGTGTAGACTATAGACAACTAAACGAAGTGACAGAATCTGATGCTTACCCCATGCCGAATTTAAACGACATGATTAGAAATATGAGAGGAGCAAAAATCTTCAGTACGTTAGATTTGAAATCAGGATACTGGCAGGTTTCCTTAAATCATAATTCAAGGGAGTACTCAGCTTTCCGTACACGTCGAGGCCTTTTCCATTTCAAAGTCCTCCCGTTTGGTTTGAAAAACTCACCCAGAACTTTTGTTAGACTAATGAACGAGGTTGTAAGAGGGTACTTTGATGACTTTGTTCAGGTATATCTTGATGACATTGTTATATATTCCGATAATCTGGACAACCATTTGATACACTTATCACAAGTTCTAGAACGTTTGAGTAGACACGGGTTAACATGCCACCCAAAAAAATGTAAGATCGGAACAACGATCGAACAGAACGCTTTTGAGATAATTAAAAAAGCCCTGTACGAGTCCCCAAAGCTAAATTCTCCCGACTATAGTAAACCATTCTGTCTCCAGACGGACGCTAGCGAAATAGGTGTAGGAGCTGTTCTTTTCCAATGCGGTGACAGACCGGAGGAGAGACGGATAATCGCTTACGCGAGCAAAAAGTTGAATGAGACACAAAAAAGGTATGCTGCAGTCGAAAGAGAATGTTTGGCCGTGGTATGGGCATGCGATAAATTTCGCCCATATTTAGAACCAGGACCCTTTGAACTCCTAACTGACAACTCAGCTTTGACTTGGCTACATAAAACAAAAGACCAAAGATCAAAACTGACCAGATGGGCTATCCAACTAAGTAACTTGGACTTTAAAGTAACGCATGTGCAAGGATGCTTAAATGAAGCGCCAGACATGTTATCACGATATCCATCTGACGGCCCATCAGTAGACGAGGACCAGCTCGAAGAGAATCTGTTAGAAAGTCCCTTATCGACCCAGTATAAACAAAAATATACTCCTGATAGACTCTTCTCTCTGACTCAAATTGGGGAGCGAGCTAACGATGCCTCATTTTCCGAAGAGGTATTGAAAGGCTGGCAATTGAGCGATCAGTATGTAAAAAGCTTAATAGATAACGTAACCGCCGACTGTCCAGCCCACAATACCTGCAGGTCTAAAGCTCAACGAAAAACATTTAGTGTAGTCGACGACCTCCTTAGGAAAAATGTCGAACCTTTCGATGAAAGCGTACCATCCCCAGTAGTAGTTCCACTAGATAAGTCAAACTACATTCTATGGAGGTACCATGACCACAACCTAGCGGGTCACCCAGGGTGGAAAGAAACTTTCAGAGCTGTACGACAAAGGTTCTATTGGAAGGGACAAAAAGACGAGGTGAGAAAATATGTGGGAGCATGCCACATATGCGCTTGTACAAAACCCTTAAATTCCAAACCAGAAGACCCTATGAGGTCTAGAAAACCACGACAGCCCTGGGAAGTTATTAGTATTGATTTAATGGGCCCCTACCCTCGCACAGGGAGAGGGAAAACCTACATGCTAGTAGCCACCGACTGTTTTAGTAGATGGGTAGAAGCATATCCATTAGGTACTACCACCCCTAAAACTATTGTGCAAACAATCGAGCGTGAATTCTTCTCACGTTACGGGTACCCTCGAGTGTGTTAAAGTGACAACGGGACAGTTTTCACATCCCAGGAAATGCTCAGAGCACTCGACCGATGGGGGGCGGAGGGCTGGACTACACCAGTGTACCACCCTAGGGCTAACCCCGTCGAACGTCGCAACCAAGAGCTGAAAAAAGGACTTCGCGCCCACCTGGTGGGTGAAAGTCATCGCTCTTGGGACAACAAGCTATCGTTTATTCAAACTATGCCGTTGAGCGCGTTGCAACAACACCCGGCGTTGTGGGAAACATATGTGCGTGGTTGGAGGACGTGCCTTGCCAGCATACCTCCAATGCCAACCCCGCAGGCGTTGGCATCGGTGGTCCGGCCTGACGTCCCACCATCTCGGTCACCAAACGTGCACCAACCGACGTTTCGGCCGCCACCGACCAAGCAACCCGCACTCCCACGAAATGCCCAACATCAGCCCCAGCGTCCAGGTTCGTCCCAGCTACCGAAGGGACCGACCAAACAACCGGTGATGAAGGCTACCGCTTCCCGACCAACCAAGGCGACCTCCAACGCACCCGGCTACCAGTCGAGTGCCAAAAGGAAGTCGATGGAGCGTCTGTCGAAATATCGACAGGCGAAACGCCAACAACTACGGCAACGGTTTCGGGAGGCTCAGGGGACCATGTCTCAACAATTTCGGCTCGCCAAACACGGCGAAACCCAGGACTTCCCCGCGGCCAATATATGCGCCGGCCCCACGTCGGCCACGGGAACTCCACCACGGGACGAGGAGCAGCCGATGGAGACGGAAGAACCCGCCACAGGCCAGGATGGGACTCTAGAGGAAGAAATCAACGCCTTCCTCAGAACGGACCTGGAGTACCCACTCTCCCCTCCACCCCACTTCTCCTCCTAAGATGCTGCCTCTAGCCGACGTCAGAAACCACTGACGTCGAAGCCCGCCGATCAAGTACGATTAGGCGATGCTACACTAGAGCCCATCATTCCATTATTCCCGTATCGAGTCGCTATATGGCCGGACAGTTTAGTGGGGGAGGGTTGACATGGCTCGCGCATGCACATACAAAAGTATATGCCGCCGGGCCGATTATTATCAACCGTCCGATCCATCGCGCGATTAAGCTCGGTCGAAAATACACCTTCCCACGACGAGTACGCCGCGCGTGACGTTCAAGGTCGACAGAGCTCGCGACTAGGCCAGTGACAGTATTTATATATTCCAGATAATACCCCAATTAATGATTTGCATAATGAGACTACCAAGTCAATACGTTTGCCCGTTAATTAGATACGAATTATCTGCATATAAATATCCGATAACGATTCCGACAGTCGACCCGACTGATTTTATTAGGACTTCGAGTTTGACCGCCGAACGAATATTAACGTTTCCGTGTGCACTATCTAATTATATTAGTCTTTTCTGTGAATAAAAATGTATTATTTAAAAAAAAAATCTTTTGTGTTACGATCGAGTGCTGTGTGTCGTGTTCCAAACCCAACCCACAGAAAGCACCGTAACACAGTTCAATCATCCCAGCAATTAACTCCAGGAATTTTAATGTCATCCACACCGTCTTCTAACATTACTAACCCTAACTTAACAAACTATTTATATCATGAACGTTCCAATTCACACCATCCATATTCTAAGTTAGTAGATTATCCTGTAAATTATCCATCTCCTGGTTCTAACGTGTCAATACAAACTTACAATTCTTCTGAATAGATATTAGATTACAATAATCCATTTGTATACTAAAATATTATGTCCAAAGTTATGGAATTCATAAGATGTATTACTTCTTAGTTATTAAACTTATTATATTTATTATAAACTTATTTAACAATATGTGTAATTTACTATGTATTAGTTAGATACACCAACATATGAGACTATATTCATAATATTTTAATTGTTAAGTACTTTTAAATATACATTTTATTTAACAAATATTTAGACATTTTTTTAAATTAATATAATAATTTATAATTATTTTTATGGTCCTATTACTTTGTTTTGCCAGGTTAAAGCATGATTGGGGTTATTGAAATATTGAACAAAGTATTCTCTGACAGTCTTAGCATTAGTCGGTGAATTTCCAACTCCTGTTTTTTGACTAATGCTTTGCATATGGCATCCAACAGTATCCTCAACGTTATAGCCGTCTCTACGGCGTACATAATTATGTAATAGGCAGCATGCTTTTACGATTTTGACTGCAAAACTTGGTTCCACTAGAATGCTTGTTTCTAAAATTTTTCATTTTTTTGTCATTATTCCGAATGAACATTCCACAGATTGCCTAGCCCGAGACAAGCGATAATTAAAAATTCTTCTATTGTCAGTTAAAGTTCTTCCTGGAAATGGTCTCATTAGGTTTGTGTGTAGGGCAAAAGCTTCATCTACTACTACAACATATGGTTGAAGAATACCATCTGCATCACCAGGAAGATTAAAAAGTGGGGGAAAGTTTATTTTGTCTCCATATAATTTCTTTCCAAATGCTGAATTTTTAAAAATGTTACAATCACTTTCTTTGCCATATGAACCCACATCAATTATCCTAAAATAATAATTTGAATCACAAAGTGCCATCAAAACCATAGAAAAATAATTCTTGTAGTTGTAGTAAAGGGTTCCAGTATTGTTTGGAGCTTCTATTCTTACATGTTTACCATCAACAGATCCTTGAAAAAAAAAATTGATTTAAATTTGAAATGGAAATTAAGTTCCCCACTAAAATTGATTTTATAAGCGGTCAAAATGTATGAACTACTTAAACTTTTAAAAGTTATTGTGAAATTTTGTATTGACTTACCTACACAATTAGGAAATTGTAATTTTTCATAATATGCTTTTGCAATATTCAACCAATCCTCAGTTGTTGGAACTGACATTTCTGTGGGTTGCAAAACATCCCAAATAACCTCACACGTTTCACATACAATTGTTCCAATGGTAGAGACACCCATTAAGATGTTGAAATGCTGGGCAGAAAATTAGTTCCTGTCGCTAAATACCTATTGTGTAAAAACATTGCAGTAGTTGAAATATACATTTTATCTTTAATTAATAAACTAACTTGGTAGTTGGTACTCATAATTTTGGAAAATTCTAAAATAGTTAACTTTTTGAATATTTACATTAGGTACTACTTGTCATAATTTTTATATAAATTATAAATTACCATTCAAATAATTATTTGACATACCTTAATGTTACTGTTAATATTTGATCTGGTGGAATGGCCAAACGTATAACTGTGTCTTCTTTTCTTAATTTTTCTCCAACTAGAAACAACTAAATGAGATTTTTAATAATTAGTGCACAGTATCCTTATGTTACAGTATATAGTATGCTAATATCATAATTAACAACTATATTATGGAAAGTTAATAAATGCATTATTAAAAAATGAATTAGAAAAATATGAATATAAATGTTATTGATACAATAGTTATAAAATTATTGATTTACTTACTAATTCGTCAAACGACGAAATTGACATTCTAAAATATTTGAAAAATTCTTCGGGATACTGCCTGAGGGTGCAAAAAATTAGTTCAAATTGACCTTCTCGTGGCCTTTTCAAATTTAATGGATGGACCCAATAACGTCGGTTGAAATTGGTCATTTCCCTTTTTTTTTGTTTATCCAAACGCTTCAATAAACATTCAAAATCAGCGTATATAACTATAGGAATTTTTTACGTTCTTTTATAATTTTTAAAACGAATAAATTCATCATCACCCTTTTCAAACATCACAGGTTTTCCTAATTTATTCTGATCACAAATGGTTTTATGTTTTTTAATCCTGATACACCCCACAGTTTATTTTTACATGGTTTATTATTAAATACGGTGAAACATCTTTTACAGATAATTATTTTTCTTTCACATTTGTTATGTTGACTACTTATTAATCTAGAAAAATTATTTATATAGCATTAGTGAGATGTTATACCATTATTCAAAATTATTAACTTTTTCAATATTATTTAAATGTATTCCGTATATATCACCTTTTTTTATCTAATCCAAACACGTTAACTGAAACATTATTTATCCGTTCAAATCACGTCCGTGAAGTTGGCCCACCCACTTTGGCATAGCAACTCAAAATCTTCACCATTATTTACTATTTGACCTTTGTCGGATACGGTCGTACGTCGTTCGCCGCTGTCTCAATAATCATATCACGTTTTCATTATCACTAGTTATTATTAATATAAAGTGTTTTTCAAGTTTTACAATGCTGTGCGTAGTTTGCAATAATAGTATCCATCAAGGAGATGAAATTCGATGTTTTATATGTAAAGAGTTTACCCACTTTATCTGTGCGTGTCATAGGGAGGAAAAATTTCGTAAGTTGAACAAACAAGCGAAAGATAACTGGTCCTGCAACACCTGTAAATTTAGTAAGGAGCAAGATAAAAATAATTTATTGAGTAAAACAAATAAATTATTAACTTCAAAAGGAAATGAAATTACTGATGAAACCTTAAATGGTGTAATTGACTCTGTGCAATTTATGAGTACCTACGCAATTTGATCATTTTGGCCAACAATTGAAATCGTAAGTGTCTACAATAAATGAATTAAAAGATGAAAATAAACAAATAAAAGAAGAAAATATAGTTCTTAGGAAAGAATTGTTAAATTTGTCACAACGAGTTAATATTATTGAACAAAAATCGCTGGAGTGTCATGCAGAACTTATTGGTGTACCTGAAATTCAAAACGAAATTTGTACTGATACTATTGATAAAATTACATCAACACTGGGATTAGATATAAAAGTTAAAAATGCTTTTCGCATACCATCTAAGTTCACGGATAAGCCTAGGAAGATCTCGGTATGTTTCATGTCCGTTGAAGAAAAGCATAAGGTCATGGATCTTATGAAGAAAAATAAAATGGTAGCAAAACATGTTGACGACAAATGGAATAACACAGCAATTTATGTAAATGAGCAGATGACATCTACTTTTAGGAACCTATTTTTCAAGACAAGGAATATAGCAAAAGAGGTTGGTTACAAATTTATCTGGTTCAAAAATAATAAAATATTTGTAAAAAAAAACGAGGGCTCAATGACTATACATATAGTGGATGAAGCATCTATCTCAAAAAAAGCCGGTAAGATACAGTTGGGGTGGAGTGCGACTCGTTCATAGGATAGGTCATTATAATGGATTTGTTAAATTTGAATTCAATGATAGGTATCATTGTATACGAAAAACGATTCTGAACGGAGATGATATGTTAGTCTAGGATATATTATATTTAAATATTGTAATATATTCTATTTTGAAACAAGTATTTTATTTTTCAATTAGGACGCATTTGCATACGGCATGGTCAGTGTTGTAAAGTATTTGAGTAAAAGGGTTTGGGTAAAAGTATTCAAATACTTTTTGAAGTATTGAATACTTTTTTAAATACTTTTATTTTTGAAGTATTTGAATGGTATTTTAAATACTTTTTTTTACTACTCGATAGAATTTTATTGAATACTTATTTTGATTTCTTATGAATTAATATAAATATCTTTGTGTGGCTTAAAATTGTTATGATTATTATATATAAATTTATTATTTTCGGGTTATTACAGCTATTTGGCGGCAGTCATCATCTGTTGACTATATTTTGTAAGCGGGCAACACTATCGTCTATCGGTTTTAATTCAAATTTTCACCGAAATAGCATGATACCCAAAACAGTGTCATTCTTAAGTACTGTACCCAAACTTGTTTGCGTATAGAACCGCGAGACGTGTATTCCATCTACACAGATTTCCCATGTTCTACGTTTGTAAGACGGAGATAACTATACCGTCATTACTTTATTAAATACAACACTCCACTACCCAGCAGTGCATCTATAGAGAGTTTTCAGTGTTGGAGGTTCTATTATTACAGAAAAAAGGACCAATATGATTGATGAACATTGTGAACAAGTTATGTTCATAAAATGTAACAAAAAAACTTTTGTTTAAATTAATTATTTTTAATAAAATATAAAAATGTAAACATTTTTAACATTTTTTTTTATTTAAAGATTATTTCAAATACTTCTAAAAAGTATTTGAGTAATACTCAAATACATTTGTATGAAAAGTATTTGGGTGGTATTTTAAATACTTTATTTTAAAAGTAATTGAGTAATTACTTAAATACTTTTTAAAAGTATTTTTTACAACACTGGGCATGGTTAATCAATTTTTCCAAACACATTGCATGTAGTTATCATAATACCATATAGGCATTATTATAGATATACCTGGTATACCACACCTTGATTGTAGATATCTGATATATATTATGTACAATCGTGGTATACACAAAAAGAAATAGGTACCATAGGTATCAAGTTTGTATATAGATATATAATAAACTTTATCTATTTTATTATCTATATCCTATATCTGTGATATTATATGTTTTGTTTACATTCCGTAAGTTGACGTTGTTGGTTGATTGCGGTTTTTAAAATTTCTATTATGAATTAACAATGTATTAACTGTAATTGTTTTAAATTAATATGATTCAACGTTGTATTGATTCCTTGTGTAACAATTACATATTAACATCAAGACGAGCAATTTCCTAAAGATTTCATTATGTAAGTTTTATAAGCACCTACCACATTAAATTACTTAATATTTGCTTATAATCATGTATTTTGTTTATTGTTTAGATATTACTAATGGCTGAATTACATCATCAAATGCGCATATTATAGTGTAACCAAGCTCAGCTGATGTTATACTCAGTGAACTGTAGTCAAAATTGTTATTTGCCTCTCAACTGGTAGAATTTAGTATAGAGGTATTCCAAATAAATTTGACCAGATTACTATGGACTATTTACAATATTAATATCAAATTAAATCATTAAATATGAGACTTTTTTTATTATATCTTATTAAATTTCATAAAATTAACAGTGGATTAATACTTTTGTATCGCACAGTACATTGAGTAATGACAAATTGTTAATAAGATTCATAATACATCAACAATATCAACTAATTGAAATGTGTGCACTGTTAAACCGAATGAAGGCCATTGAAAGATTCATATACTTTCAACCCTTAAATTGATTAAATATTTTAAATCTGTAAAAAATAACAAATTTAATGTAATAAATTAGTATAAACACATACAATAAGTGGCTTTTTAAATATTTACTTTTTACCTTTGATGTATTATATGTATTATTATAATATATAAAATAAATTGTTAGTATTCAAGTTGTATCATAGTTTCGTATACTGTAAAATATGAAGTATTATGAATAAATATATTTAAACAAAATCTTTATTTATTTATTTTTAGTCACTGTATATTATAATTACATACTTGGCACAAAATTACAGAATAACATGTCCTGAGCTATTTAAATTATGTACGGAAAATAACAATTTATTGTACAGGCTCGTCATCTAAATACTTAACACTGGAAGATGGTTTGTTGTAGAACTGATATTATATAATTTGTTATAATATATTATGGTCCAAGGCGAATACCTAATAAATGTTGATAATTTAAAAGACCATACATATATATTGTAGTTTGTATTTTGAGGATTGAATACAACCATACATATAAGACCAGAAGTCAGGATTATAATATATAGTTCAATTATTTAGAAAAAAATTAAATCTAGGTTTCTGCTTATGTTAAATAATAACAATTATTATAAGGTCAGCGCCCTCACACTTTTTATCCAGGCTTGGGACTGGCAATTCATACATCATATTATGTAAGTGAATAGTTGGCGGTTTACACGGTCCTTTTTGAATCCATTAACAGTCAGATTGTATACAGGTTACGTTTATAATTTATTTTTAGTTGTGTTACGTTTTGTTTTTTTCAATTGGAAAATATTTTTACATTCTTTTGAGAATGATAACATATACATCCTTGCTGTTGTTTGGCCACCTTTTTTCTGCAACTGTTGTGTCATTAGCACAAACCCAATTGGAAGTTCCTTGTCTCAGGTATGCTATGTAATGGCCAGAACTCGTGTTTTCTCCTATATGTAATATTGCGGCTTGAGTTTTGTATTGTGCTCCAGCAATTTCCAAAATAGTGGTGGGTACGCCACTTAGTTTTAGATCTGTTATCTTGTTGGGAACAAAGTGACCATTTACATGTGTTAAAGTAAACAGTTTTAGTTGAATTACTATATACTCATTTGCCACTATTATCTGATGTTTATTTTCAGAACATCCGATGTTATTACAATTATTGCATCTGTAGTCATCTAATGTATTCCAAACATTTTGATTTGTTGAAAATAATGTTTGCAAAGTTTGTGATCCGTTCTGTGGAATCTGCAAATGTAGAATCAAACTTGTAGGTGCATTGTTGGCCGTTGTGTGATTACAAGTATTGCAACGAATGGTATACAATTCTTGAAATCCAAATAAAGATTCAAATGTAGGTCTACTACGATCCATAAGTGCTTCTAAAAATTCTATACAATCTTGTTGCTGTTGCAGAGTATATACTCGTAACATTGTCTCGTTGTCCAAATATTCTCTGATTGCTCGAATATCACATGGCCCACTGTTACTTGTATATTCGTGTAGGCTATGTTGAAGTATTGGTCCGAGTTGATTATTGCGAATTTCATTTATAAGAGATTGACAATTAAAAAGAACCTGTACGACAGAATTAGCATAACATGATACACCATCAATATTAGTAAAGCCACAAAATATACCACTTGATGTTATATCAACTTTATTCTTAATACTTGATATTTTTTTTGGATTTTTTGACACAGTTGCATTATCACTTATTGTTTCTAATAATGAATCTGACCTGTTGAAATTTTCTGGAACTTTGAGGGTATCATTATTGACCCGAATAAATTTAATATCATTTATGATATTATAATCAACTATTTTGGTTGATTTAGTTTTAGTGTCACTATCAACCTGTATGAACTCAATATCGTCCAAGTTATTATTATTCAGGACCTTAGTTGATTTAATCGATTTTTTAGATTTTTCCACAGGAAATCCATCGATTGCAGGGACATTTGGTTTAATAAAATTGTTTTTGACTTCTTCTTGTACAATTTGTTTATCAACAGTCTCAGAATATTTTTCTATTTCCTTGAAAGTAACTCTGTCCATAACCAGAATAGGTCTGTGATCACTTATGAGGGACTCGTACACCAAAGCTGCAATGTCAACATTTGTAATGACATTGTCAATGGTTGTTCCGTGATCTGTAGTAATACCGTCAACCAATATTTTGTAATTGAAATGTTTTAATATTTGAACTAGTTGTTTTGGCGGTTTGTTGAAGTTTATATTGAAATCACCAATGAAGACAACATTGTTTTTGTTGGAAGCTACAGTTTCAATGAAATCACAAAGCTTCTGTACAGGAAAATTTGGCGATGAATATATCCCAATGTAGGTAATATTGTCAATGATAACTTCAATTGCTTCTAAGTGTGTGTTTTTCTTTTGATCTTGAAGCAATGTTGTGCTGCAGGTTATTTCTTTATGACTAATGGATTCTCCAACAAAACAAATTGAACCACTTTTACCATTTGCATGTATACTGTCTATTCTACAGCATTCAGTATGGTTCTTAATGGTATATGTGTCTGTTGATTTTGAACCGGTTTCTTGGAAAAACATTATTTGAGATTGTAAAAGAACGATATCCGCATTAATGTGTGTTTCATATTTTTTTAAAGATCTTATGTTATGTGACATGCAGGAGAGTGGCATGTTGTGTGTCATAATTCTAGAAAACCGCGGAATAAGAGCACAACTTGTTGAGTCTGCACATTTCATGTTCAACTTTTGCAGAAGGTTTTGGTGGCTTTGCAGGAAAGTAGTCTATACGCAAACCTTGCGCCGAAGTTGCTCGACTACATCCTACATATAACATATTGCACTTCAAGAATTTTTGTGGTATATGAAATGCTACAGATTGATATGTGGCACCTTGACTTTTGTGTACCGTCAATGCCAAAGCTTCCACTAAGGGCAATTGCATTCTAGTTACTTTATGGTGCTCTGCATTACCGAGTTGAAATTCTAATTTTATGATTTCAATTGGCGTCCACTTGCACATATCATCTGTTTGTTCGCTTTCGGGTTTAAGTTTGTCTTTTATCTTCTGTCTGGTTAGTGACCCCACATCTGGCTCATCAAACTTGATCCAAACCCTTTTTGCAACTTCTTTACCTCCTTTAGTCTGTCCTTTGTTTATTTGCATGAGTTCTCCAATTGCACCGTTCACTATGCCATCTTCGGTTGAAATATTAGCTATCACCATGTATTTAGCTGTTTCTTTTAAAACTAATCTTAAGGCTAAGCACATAGTCTTTTGTCGTGGCAGTTTCTTGGCAGATTCAATATCTGGTCGTTTTGCAGAGGAATCGATGGCTTCGGATATGAAACTAACTTGATTCATAGAGTTAAGCACTCTTCTGTTCATTTCATCAACTTCGTTATTAGTAGCCCACAGATGCATTACTTGTGGTTGAAAAGAAATGTCTAGGTGGGTTATAAGATTTTGGAAATATTTTACATCGGCTTCCTCCAACTGTCCTCTGGCCAACTTTGTTAACATTATTGCAAATTGTTTGTCATCTTTTTGGCGCATTATTTCAGTCAACTCATAAAACTTGAATGTTTCCCAAATAGATTTAATTGATATCATTTCAACAGCACTTGGAAATTTAGACAATATTTCTTCAAAACTATCGTACAATGGTGTTGCTAATACCGGTGCTAATTGATAGAAATCGCCAAACACTATTACATTTATGTCACCAAATGGTTTATTTATTCTTAATATAGACCTCAATCGTTGATCAATGTATCCCAATGTTTTTATGCCTACCATGGAAATTTCATCAATTATCAAAAGTTTTACATTGGCAAACTGACAACGTAGTGTATTTGAAATATCTGAACTTAACTTTGGTAACAATCCACCAAATTGATTCAATGGCAGTTTGAACGCGGAATGAAGTGTTAATCCTTTTATTCCATATGCAGCTTTACCTGTTGGTGCTGTCAGTAATACGGGAGGAAGTGACAGATCATCTATATCTGATCTAAGATTTGCTATCCGAATTACAGATTGTGCTAATGCTCGTATAAGCATTGACTTTCCAGCTCCTGCTGGTCCAGTGACAAATGTCTTCATCGCAGGATGACCTTTTCCCCACAATTGACTTCTTATGACATAAGTTGTATGATATAAGAGTTGGCGTTGACCGTCGTTTAGACATCCGATTAAGTCTTTAAACTGTTCATTGTCTATGAGATGCACTATTATCTTACCACCATCTTTAGGTGAATCTACATCTGATGTATGTGTATTTTCAACATAATCTCCAACATCGTTTATTAGTACATCGTCTGCTACCCAATCTTCATCGTCTACAAGCTGATTGTTGTTACGGCCTTGTTCTTCTTCGATTTGGATTTCATTATCGTCTAATTGGGTTTCATCTACTTTATTAAACTGATGGTACAACTTTTGTATTTTATCAATGTTTGTTTCATACACTTGTTTACAGTTAATATCTAACAGATCGGTTTTTTCATCGCGCCATGGTAAAAATAACATAATATTTTCTCTGTAAAAGTCTTGTTCATTTTTATCCACATTAAACCTAACATATCGTATGATTTTTCTGGTTTTACGTTTATGTATATACTTGTTTGGTTTTCCAATTAGAGTGGAGTCAATAGGATAAGTGGCATCAGATTCATTATCAGTGTCCGAATCAGAAGTGTTGTAAGCCGGTTTTTTTTTTACCGCGAACTTCATAATTGGAGCTAAATTCTGCTAGAGTTACATCTTCTAGACTATGTGGTCTACGTGAATAGTATTCAGTGAGCCCGTCAAAAAAAATGTCATCAGATTTTGGATCCATTTCTCCTCTTACTGCCATTGGTTTCAGCATTCGAGTTCTTTTATCAGGATGGCTAGTGTTTATAAATATATACCCAGTTGAAGTATTGCATTGCTTCATACCTAAGCAAGTGTACACTGCTTCCTGTGCAGAAATTTCCTGACTCGCTGAAAAAGTTGAGGCTATCTTTTTCAGTTGTTCTTTGACCGATAAATCAGTAGAAGACTTAAGATTTTCGACAATGTCTCGCATTAGTTTTGATATTCCACGTTGGCTTTTTCCAATATACTCGATTACATATCTAACACAAGAATAAACGTCCAATATGAACTGTATATCCATGTTAGATTGCCATAACGGAGATAATTTTTCATTGAATCCAGAAATCATTCGTTGTTTTATTGTACGTTTTAGAAAAACTGTTGGCCGTCTGATAACAGTTCGAATAATGGATTTATATTCATTAACATCTTTAATTGACAATTTTTGTAAAATGTCTTCTAATGATGGATCTGAAGAAGAATCACTGTCTTTGTAGTCCCTGAGGTATTGCAGAAGTTTTTCATATTGTAGAGTACAAATTTTTCTTGTGATCGGATTACTTATGTCTTCCGTTAGTGGAGTCAATATACAGGTTTCATTCATTGGTGGATATGGTATGTTGAAACGACACTTTTTCATTTGTTTGTCTTTGTCAGTTTC